>JBCIKM010129257.1:0-13924 GCA_039654465.1 Melibe viridis | reverse complement strand
CACACACACACACACACACACACACACACACACACACACACACACACACACACACACACACACACACACATGCGCGCACACACACACACACACACACACACACACACACATGCACAAACAAAAACACAATGAGACACATACAATAAATAGGCTACACACAACAAGAACTTGATTTCTCATAAGACAGAAAACTTTGAATACCCAATGAAGTGGTGAGTAAAGGCTCACAGTAGGAGTTGTAAAAGAAGAGGAAGGGTTTGACAAAAGAAGTGGCTGTCACGAAAAAACAAACCCAAAAGAACTAAGAAACAAAAAACAGACTTTTGTTTTGAGTAAACTGACAAACTAACTAAAGCAAAAAAAAACCCCAAAAACTCTTTGCTAACCAATTCATCAAGAGTGAGTAA
This sequence comes from Melibe viridis, assembly GCA_039654465.1. Taxonomy (NCBI): domain Eukaryota; kingdom Metazoa; phylum Mollusca; class Gastropoda; order Nudibranchia; family Dendronotidae; genus Melibe; species Melibe viridis. The sequence continues at coordinate 13,517 of JBCIKM010129257.1, read as the reverse complement.
GTTATGAAAACAATCATGAGCAACAATTCATACACTACTATAATCACACTGGACTCGTGGCTCTTCTTTCCCGTGACAATTTTCTGCGCTAGCACCATTTAAGCCAAGCAAGTTTTTTTTACAGGTTTCTTGTAAAATTTTGCAAGGAGGATTTTTTTTAAAATTCCATGTGGAATGAGTTTAAAGGATAAAACTCATCAGTGATAAAGACAAGGATTCCCAAAAATATGGACAGATCAGTATAAATTAAAGGACTACAAAATGGCATAGCATACACAGACAATGCATGCATGGCCACAATAGAGCAACAGGTATGAAATTAGAATTTTGAAAGCCTTCCAGTTGTGAATGTAAACCAAAACTATCTCCTGCGTAACTCTGATCTAATTACGCATGAAAAAAAAATATATACATTCCTCACTGCTGTGTTTTTCCAATTATTTATTAGATTTTATCTCCATTGTTCTATATTTTTTGGACACCCTATAATTTGACATTCATTTTATGAAACTACAAATATATTTGATCAGATAATCTACATGACTTCATCTGTAGAGAATTTGATTCAAACTATTCAATTCAAGAAAAATTAAATCAGATTTTGACTGTAAATACACTCTTTCACCGATCACATCTGAACTTCCTGGCTAATCTGTAGGAAAGAAATTGAATATGAGTTTTGATCTTAGTCAGCAAATAACAAGACAACGGATTCTAATTTCTTTTCTATGGTTATATTATTTGATTTCAGAATCAAAATAAAAAGAAAACATTAAGAGGAAGGAGAGAAAAGCTTGTTAATGTTTAAATCTCTCTCATAAACATGAAAAAGAAAAGAAAAAGCAAATCCCAGTCAAACTTATAATAAGCACAATTGCATGAACGTGGGGTGGGCTGCTGGTTCAACTTCTGGGTGGGAGGGCGCCATCACTTAGTGATGATGAACTATCACACGTCTGCATATTTTAAAATTTTCAGAAAATATGGACTAATCGACCAATAAAATTGTCAAATTGAGAACAAGCAAGTTTAACAAATAATTAACATATAGAAAGAGAGTAAAGTTAATATAAATTAACACCCAAAAACCCAAAATTCGATCTTTATTGCACTGCAAGAGTTTATTTTTAATTTTTCAAGAAGCTTCCACAGGCAGAACAGAAGAATTTTGTGTGACAAATTTTTCCTAACCCAGAAATAATAAGAAAAAATTTCCCAAACTGAAAGAAGCAAAATGAGGTAAGCTGTATATAGTTTCATGCACGCCAAAGACAAAAGGCTTTCTTTTCTTACCCATGAGGCTTGAGTCAGAGTCAGAATCAGAGGTTACATTAGTAGTAGATGTGTTAGGAGTTGTAGGCGTGCTACGGGGGAGGGGTCCTCTACCACCCTCACCAGAGTCCGTGGTTACAACTGCCAAGTGTCCCAAAACAATATCAAAGAACATGCAGGAGAACAAGTACAAAAAAAAAAAAAAAGAAAAGAAAAGAAAAGAAAAAAGAAAAAAAAAAAGGAGTGAAAAATAAAACAAAATTAACAGGTAAGTAAATAATAATAATAATAAAGGATCACATAGATAAATGTATATGGCAGCTAAGGATAAACAATGAACACAGGTAATAGAAGCTGCTTAGAAAGACTAAATAAGAAGAGAGAACACAAAGTTAACAAAACTTCCAAGTCTTACATCAAAAGAAAGAAAAAGATTACAATGACTTGGGGGTATTTCTTTACAATTCAAAAATTCTATAAAACATTATTAGAGAGGGTGAAAAAAAGATAAGTTATTTAATGATCAGGAATTGAATCTGAGAAAATTTGGAGGGAGCTTCAATTTTAAAAGATATATATTGGGTGAGGCAAAAAAAACAACAACCAAATTTGCTGAACCGCTATGTACCCATGTACTCTTTTCACCTGAAATATACAAAGCTTTAAACACAACTATATTTGCGCATAGCTGTAAAATTTCAGCAAAACTATGCTTAAATGTGTTTGTAACAGTCTGGTATCTAAGAACAGGTCTTTCTTGACAATATCATGGCTGCAGGAAATTAATATTTTAAGCAATCTCTCACTAAACTTATAAATAACCAGCTCATGAAACTAAGTTTTTGTTTTTTGTTGAACAAGCGGTTTTTTGCAGGGGTATAATTTTCATGATGTTGAAATTCGGCTCGAGCCGCCTTTGATGTAAGAATTTGATCTCACTTTATCACGACAAAATTCTACTTTTGCCTATTCCCCTGACAATGAAAATGATGCCAACATAAAGAAATGCTCCGCAGTATGTACATGAAAAATTGTATAAAATAATTTGAATGGTTCAAGGAGGGATTGCAAAAATTTGCATGTTTCAATCTTAATTAGTTTTCCAGTTAATTTGATTTAGATCGGTGATTGTTGAAAAACACAGTTTACTAATGCTTTGATATCGACTAAAAACTAACTTGTGCAAACGCGTTTGTAGGTGGATTTCTTTAAAATTTTACTATATCGTGTTAATATAGTTGTAATTACAGCATGGATTGTTTCACTCAGACAGCAATAACAGTTAGAGAGTTATAAGGGCGCTGGTTTTTTGCCTCACCCAATAAACTTGTGTATATTAATTTGAGGGCCAAAATCAGGCCACATTTACAATGACTTAATATTATAATTAAATATCAAATCATACTATGCAACATTTAAGATTAAATATTCTCAAATGCAGTAAAACAACAAGTGAAGATAAAAGAATAAAACTAATGCTAGACTTGATGGACACAAAGAAAAACAAAACAAAAACTCAAGTTCTCCCCCCAAAAAACCCAACCCAATCAAAAGCAATAACTAAAAGTGGTGACAAAACCAAATGGGTGCCTTGCAGGGGAAAGAGAAGGGTGCAGAAAATGGCTTCAGCCCTTCAACAACAAAAATTCATCAAAACTGCTGTAACTCTTCAACACAAGGAAAAGTGAGGAAGAAACACAAATACAACATTCCGCTTTATATGCATCAAAATCATTCTTTTATTATTTGTATCATTCATTGCATTATCAATGCACATTGGTATATGAGCCTGTTCTTTTATTGGTGTAAAAAACCGATGCAATTTTTGTCCTTAAAATTCCACTCATATTGGGACTGTCTTATTTTGAAATTCCCATAATTATACATGGATGTCTACAAAACCAAAGAGGAAAAGTTGCACAGTGCCCAAACTGTTTTTAAAAAAATGAAGAGCGAGCTATAACAAAAGATGAACAATAAAAAAAAAAAATATGATAAAATGCAATGGCCACGCAAAACCAAAATATACCAAATGAATAAAACAAAAAGACCTATCAAGCATGGCTGAGAGAGCTATTGCCCAACAATTACAAAGGTATTTAGAAAATGCGACAAACCGATAATTCCATATTCAGTGGAGGCGGGCCCGCTCAACTGACTTCCTCCATAGCCAGGCCGGTCACAAAAGGGCGGAGCGTAGCCTTGGTCACAGTGACACAAGTCTTGACTGTTACAACGCTACAAGTAGAGAAAAATTAAAACATGAGATAAGATAATCTTAAATTACCATAGGTCAGCCCTTAAATTTTTACGAGAAATGCATCATTTGCCAAGAAATAAAAGCAACCATGAAAGGTAACTCAAGGGCAGCAGGATATGTATTGAAATCTCATTTATTTTTCCAGAGGGGAAATTTTTCTCTCTGATTTATTTCCCCCCAATGAGAGTACTTGAAATAAACCACGCTTGTGTCAGCAGCCACAGTGCAGTGCCGTGGATCTCATTTCAAAATCTGATTACGGGGAAGGTCTGTGGGCCAAAGTGTCTTAACCTTAGGGCTCTACACCAATGGACTCGATAGAGTAGAACTGGCGGCAGGGTTAGTCTGTGTTGTCTGCCTGTGACAGCCAGCCAAATTGTGCTCATGTTCAATGTAGCATGACTTTCACTCTTTTGGAGTGACATCAATCACAGTGACACTACATTCAACGTGATGATAAAGTAAACATTTTGACAAGTTTGATTTTTAAAGAAGTAAAACCAGCTGGCTAAATAAATCCTGCAAAATGTTTTCTCATCAATTGATTTTGTTTTTCATCATCTCTCAAAACTCATGCTTTCAGCTAAAAGTAAAACTCAACCATTTCAATTAATTGAATAAAAAAAAAAAAAAAAAAAAATAAGAAACAATTACTATCTGTATCAATTTTTTTCAAATGGACATCCAATCAGCTTCATTCAACTGAGGAAAAAGTACACAGAGTCCTCAAGAGAAAGCCTCACCCCATGTCCATGACAGTTGTCTGGGCACGGTGCCACATTCAGCTTGCCCAGGGGCACGCACTTTTGGTTTATACATATCTGGAAGGTCATGAATGAGAAGAAAATGTGAAATGCGTTTCTAAATTTGATTAAGGATTAAAGGTATAAAAGGAAAGGAGTAAAAGAATTTAACTGCATTTGAAAGAAATTAATCATATTGAAATTCCATAGACAATGGAAGTGAACACTTGAACAGACAACAGTTAAAAATAGTTTTTTTTTGTTATCTATGTCCCTTCATGCCGCTTAAGCTGTGTCAGGACCCAGCTCCAAGGAGCCGGGAAAAACTCTGGTTCACAAGAAATGAAGACAAGCAGATGATCAGTCCAGTGTGCCTAATTTGCTTTGCATAATGAGTAATACATTAGGGGTATTACTAAATCTTAAGCCAAACAATAGTTCTGTTGACATAGACCAATGAGCCAATTCACAACAGGGCAGAGTTAAAAATAGTCTGAATATATAAATAGTAATAAACTACAGTTTTCCAAGGACCAAAAGGCCTGTCTTCAAAACTGCTCCATTAGGCTGCACTGCTCCCTCACCTTGTTGTTCTCACACTTGGCACCGTCAGGGACCATGCCCGGGTCCTTCATGTCCAGCCCTACATCAAGCATGACTGAGCGACACACGTAGCGCTTGCTGTTGCCCCGCTTGACAAAACTGACCCCGGTCTCTTTGGCTAGATTGTCTTTCCAAAACATCAGTTTCTCATTAAGGTGGACGCAGTGGAGAAGACCACACAGGACGTTTCTAGAAATGAATTGTTTAGAAAAAGAAGGCTCTGCAACAAATGAACTCAAATGTCTCATGAAACAGCCAGGTTTCCATCTGGTTTAGCTTGATCAATAAGAATTATAAAGATAGAGAGAAATGGAACTTAGCCTTTTAAGCTCTGCCCAGTGATGGGCACTACATTTTATTGTTTATCTCCCTTGGCCTAAGATAAATTCAGTAGTGAATAAATGGGGGTATAATTTTCTATGTCCATAAAAAATAAGAAAAACAATATAATATTAAGTGTATGATTCTACAGCACCGATATCCATTAAAATTCTCAGAAGCACTATATATAGGACAACAACATAAGAATACCTAAACAATGAGTAAAACCCCTGTTGTTAACTGACAAAAATTGCTATAAATATCAGAGAAAAAGAAGAGAGTTTATCCATGCTCAGAGTTGTGACTTTGATGATTGCAAGAGCAATCCAATCCTATCAACTATGTCATTGGAGTCTTTTATGTCTACAACCTACTGACAGCACTTACTCTCGGATGCAACGTGTGAAGCGATTGGTGGTCCAGTTGTAGCCACAGTTCCCATTTCCGTCCCCATTCATGTTGAGTTGCTGGAAGCAGATGGGATCAGAGACTCTGCCGCTCTCGCCCCACAGCAGCTTGCACTGCTTGGTGTGGGTGTTGCACTGGCCTTTGTAGCAGTACGACTGAGGACAGCAGCAGTTACAAGGAATACATTTTTCTTTTCCAAAGGAAAATGAAATGAAAAATGGAGAAAAATCATATGTAAATTAAAATAAAATTTAGAATATACCTACAAAGGAAAAAGATGTTCCGCTGATTTCACCTACTCTCTTCAGGTTGCTGTGGTAGACAATAATTGATAAGGAAATCGAAGTCAACCCCTAATTCACAAAAGCAAGATTTAATAATATTGTATGAAGGAGTACAATTCAGCCAAACAGCTCAGAGTATGACAGATAATTTGACTAAGCCACAGAATGAAATGGCTACAAAAGCTGCACAAGTTATTGTAATAGATTTTCTTTAACAAACTACAGAGGAAAGTATGCCAAGCCTTTCATCAATATTGAACAACTGTAACTTGACTCACCTCTCCTCCTCCACAGACTCTGCCATCTTGAATGTGGTAATCCTTGGGGCAGTATTCATTAGTGCCATTGCAGTATTCAGGCAAATCACATTCTCCTGTAGGCTCTCTGCACATGATGGCCGCTGTCTTTGGCTGGAAATAAGTTTAATAATCCATTTACTAATCGATTCTGAGATTTCCTAAAAGTTCCCAATTAATTTCGAACAATGCATTTGACTCGATTAGACCCAGTAAACTAATAGGTGCTTCAATGAATTATGTTCCTTCTCCAAAACATGAAAAAGTTGCTTGACTCAATTTTTGACACGTATTATGTAGCAAACAAAACACCATATGCAACACTTCATTTAAGTAGGAGGAGGAGAGTGAAATAGTTCAGTTGAAGGGGGAGTGGAAGGATGGGGAAAGAGCATCCTAACGTGAAAAGTTTCAAATGGGATGAGTTCCTTCTATCCCTTGAATAAGTTTAATAATCCATGTACTAATCGATTCTGAGATTTCCTAAAAGTTCCCAATTGATTTCGAACAATGCATTTGACTCGATTAGACCCAGTAAACTAATAGGTGCTTCAATGAATTATGTTCCTTCTCCAAAACATGAAAAAGTTGCTTGACTCAATCTTTGACACGTATTATGAAGCAAACAAAACACCATATGCAACACTTCATTTAAAAGTCGGCTGTTGAAAATCACAGGCCTAGTTCAAATTAAGCAGTCCTTAAAGAAGATTATTCAAAATGATAAAAAGTCTGCATTATCCAGAGAGAGGCATGAACCAACCTTGCAGGAGACCAAATCACAGCACACTCCGGTGGCGCACTCAGCGTGAAAATACAAACGGCAGGTGAGAGGGTTGCAGCAGCGGTTGTTGCAGTCCTGGGGCAGGCCACAATCGCACTCCTCCCCGTCCTCCTTGAAGCCGTTGCCACAGATAGGGCTGTTGAAGATGCTGGTGGGCAGGTTACGCAGGCAGTAGTCCATGCCCAGGTCAAAGGCCTCCTCCAGCTTGTTCTGGGAACAGGAAGACCAGTGGCGGGGACTGATTTGCCTGCAGGAGAGACAACATGAAGAAACGCATAGTTGAAAAAAGTCATATGGAAGCTCTACTTGAGACTGAAGTTTGTGTACCATACGCTATTGCATTGTAATACTCATGACTTTTGGCATCATGATGGAAATACGACAGTATTAATGGTACAGACATGCCAGTCAAAATTAATCAAAATAACTGAGATTCTCACTGTCAGCTTTCTCATATGGCCAGGAAGTAATATCTACCTATATGACTGATCTTGTTGAAAATAATGGACAAACGGCATTCCTGACTGTAACTCAAGTACATAATACTTGGTGATTATGAATAAATAATTCATGTAGGCAAATTGAAGTGCATAAAGAAGAGTGCTTTTAGGTGTCGACAATAATACTCTCGGTTGAATGGAAGAAGAACAGTGCTCTTAGATGCTGACAGTAATACTCTCATTTGAATTGAAGAAGGAAAACAAACAGGATTTATATCAAAATTTTCCACCTTGGGTCAATTCAGTAAAAATGCAACCATCTTAAGTCAGATATTAATAATAAATACAATGGTTACAAGAGGTGATTGTTTCTTTATCAACCCAGCACTTACCCACTGGTTGCTGCCATGATACACTTCTCATCCCGGCAGGCACACAGCGTGTCATTGTCGTGTTCCATGCCAAAGTTGTGCCCCATCTCATGAGCCACTGTTGTAGCCACCAGTGTGACCGACCCGCCGTAGTCCTGACATCACAAAACCACAAAGATAGGAAATAGAAAAATGCTTCAAGTCCAAGAAATTCAAATGCGTACATGCCAGATATTTTTTTTTACATTTTTTAAACTTTAAATTTTTTAGAAATATTCATTCGTCTGCAGCTAGTTTCATCTGTTTTTTTTTGTTTTTGTTGTTTTCTTTTTTTTTCACTAGTTTTTTGCTTGATTCCAACACTGGTAGAGCAAACTAGACAGATTAAATCAATAAAAGATGTTTCTACTCTCTTTTGATGCATTGGGTACTTATCTTCTTATCTCTTACATACTTACTAACATACTCTGTTACTCACAACCCTATTGCCCTCTTTGTTGGAAACTATTATCTCACACAGCATTTTGTGGGACTGATTATCGCAGCCACTATCAATTTTTTCTCTTATGCAGGCTCTTTTTTGTTGTTGTTGTTGTTGTTTATTGTCATATCATATCACATCATAAAGAGCTAGCTACAGTAAAGCCTGTAATACTCATTTCAAAGTAAGCTATAACAGAAGTAAAATTGACACTATCAGACCAGTTAAAATATGTTACCGATTATAATATGGTTCGCATAGTAATGGGAGGTTTGTTGAAATCAGCCAGGAGTAAGTTCACATCACACATAGGTGAGTCAAAGTATTCTATTGAATTGCATGGTGTATGTTTATAATTACATGATAATTCATCATACTCAGAGAACAGAAATTGTAACTCCTTATCAACAGAATTCTTAAAGCCATTCAGAAAATTCAAATCCTTGGTTACAAAAGAGAGGTCATTCCAAGTTCTAACCGTTCTCGTTATGAAAGAATGTTGCCTAACCAAGGTGGAACAGCCTGTAACATATATCTTGTATTTATCACAAGTAAGAGTGACATGGGAAAATTTCAAACAAAAAGTTATTGTGGTCTATATTGTCAATACCATGTACAATCTTATAAAGCTGGATAAAGTCACCTCGCCTACATCTGTACTTCAAAGACGGTAATCTTAGAAATTCTAGACTATCCCTATAAGGTAAATGAGATATGAATAGAAGTAATCTAGTAGCCCTTCTTTGTACATTTTCAAGATTAACAGACTGATGTTTGAGAATTGAGCTCCATATACAATTATCATATTCCATTGCCGGTCAAATAATTGTTTTGTACAAAGAAATAAACATTCTGTCAGTCACGGGGAGGGGGGAGGGATGAATTATTTTAAGCTATTTTGAAAAAAAATCATTTTTCAGACTAATTAAGTAACTAAATGTTGATTGCTTTCAAAGCTAAATGGTATTTTGTGTTAGGATATTATATCATCTCCAATGAGGGGTGTTGACCCACCATGTTCACTCCTCCAGAGTACTGATGGGTGCAGATGGGGCCTTTGATAGCCTTGCCCACAACACCATGCTCAAAGAGTTTACCCCTGAAATGACCAAAACAAAAAAATCATAAATTAATTGTTAAGACAGTTTTTCAATATCACACTAATAAAAAACAAAAGGAACACTCAGATGTCTTGAAATAAGTGCTTAATACCTCTCACAAAATTCCCACTTAAGATTCTACATTTATTTGCGATCTGAAAAAGCAAGGAAAAATAAATAATGCAAGAGCTTTTAACGATTCCAATCCATAACTTACAAATATACATAATTACAAAAATGAAAATTTGAAAGTTTCGAATTTTGAGAATGCAATTAAAAAGTAACTCAACAAAGAATATTATATAAATCAATGTTAGAAAACTCGTCCATAAGGTACATTGTACGTGTAAAAAACCCACAAAATCAAAAGAAATTAGAGACTATATTTGACTTTTGAACATACGTAATGAGTTGTGCATTGTCATTGTGGTGAAAGGGGTTTATTCTCTCCTTGCGATAGCGCAGGAAATTTTCCATGGTGTTGTCAGCACTCTGGGAGATTTTGATCAGATCTCCTCCACTCCATACCTCCACCCCTACTAAGGCCACATAAATGTTGAGCTGTCTGTACAACTGGTGATAAAGAATAGAGACCTATAGACTTTTTACTGTAATTATAAGTCAACGTGAAGCAATCTGTACAAACAGCCCAAAACAAAATCCTAGACTTTGTTAGATAGTTCATAGTGCAAATGAAGACGCTCTGTGGTAAATCGGCTCATTGGTCTTTCTCTATGAGCAGATACAACCAAGGCAACAGCAACTATTGTTTGGCTTAAGATCGAGTAATACCCCTAATGTATTATTCATTAGACAATGCAAATTAGGCACACTGGACTGATCATCTGCCTGTCTTCATTTCTTCTGATCCAGAGGTTTTCATTGCTCCTTGGAGCTGGGTCCTGACACTGCTAAGGGATAAGGATAACAAAAAAAAAATAAAAAAATGAAGACACTTTTAAAACAGTGCCCCGTTTACATTACCCTAAGATTTAAGTACTCAAGAAAAATTAATAAAAAAATCTTAGACACATTTACAGTAATACTCAACCTGACTGAGTCAGTCAATATAAATGAAGAAAAAGGATTTGTTCAAAATATACTTTTGCATAAATAATCATCTTCCTCTCAATTCCTTAAATAACATTAGATTTTACATTACCTCAAGAAAACTATTTTATTACGTTCTTGAAAGTACAAAAGCCACGGGGAAAATTTGATTCTCAACTAAAGGTCAATGATATTGATCCAATTCTATTTTTTTTTCCTTCAGACTTTTAGCGAGTTAAAATTAAGTAATTCAAAATCCCTAGTAGAAAGTATAAAGCAGGCAAAACTACTCACACTGCTGACAATGTTGGCAATATCCTGGGATCTTCTTACCACCAGGTTCTTGTTCTTGCCTTGCCTCTCAAACTAAAAATCAAGATTTTGTTAAAAATGTACACGTTTATCTTTGAAATAAACAAAAAAGAGCACAAAACTAGTGATATGAAATGATAAATCAAATCATAATGTCAACTGTAAACAGAAACCAAATTGCGTTATTTATTTAAGTGCAATAATTAGTACTCTTAGGTGAGAAAATTTCAGAATGGAGGAACCCAGCACAGCAGTGGATATCTTCCAAATCAAAAACAGTTAATAAATGTTTGTCTTCCACAATACTCCATATGAAAATAAATTTAGAATAAATTTCAATTAAGTCATGATGAAAAAATTCCTGCATACACTCATTATCTTATCACAAAATGAATATCGACTAAATTACCCTCCTGTGTATTTTCTTCACCAGCTTGAGTATCTCTTTTATAATGAACAGTAGTAGAAAACAAAATAATCTACAGGAAGTCAACCTTACATGAAAGACATGACAGATTTAACTATGATACAGCAATCGTTTTCACCAGACATATTTGACATCCAACATTACTTCAAATATCAACAGTAGGTGTGGGGGGACTATGTGAGAAATATTACAAAATCAACAATCTATTTTCAGCACCCAATTTACAATGCAATATATAATAATCAAACAATGTAATATCTCACCGTTCTCAAGTCATTCACGAGATAAAGCTCCACATAGCGTGTGTTCTTGTTGCTGTCATATGGGGCATGGATACTCCTCTTGTGCTGTTGGAATGGGGGAAAAAAAAAAAAAAAAAAAAAAAAAAAGCAGCAAGAAAAAATTATTTTCACTCTTTATGTACAAAGATGGTCAGCTCATCATGAGGAATTGTTCTAACACAGTCTTTCGGAGTGCTCATCAAGGGAAACAAATTGGAAAATCAGTTTATTCTTTATGTTACTGCTGCTTTAAATGACTACCATTCCCTTGAAATAAAAAAAAAACAAACATTATTTTCAAATCACCTAAAGAGGCATAAAAGTGTAAAAAACAGTATATAAATAAATTTTAAAAAACACCAAGGACAAGGAACTCTTTGCCAGAATGTACAATTTTGACGAATAGCGTAACACTAAAACAATGTCAAGTATATAATTTAAAGCAAGAGCAATTGCAAACAAGGACTTCCACCGCCACATAATTTTCATAAAAATAAAAATGCACACCCTTACAATAGGCTTTGAACATACTTTCATTGCATCAATGTTATTTTCAATTGATTAAAAAGAGCATTATGAGGACTAAGTTAATGACCGAGCAATCACCACTAAACTCTGAACTCCAATCACAGTCCCATTTCAATCTGTTACCAGATTATTTGACAAAAAAAAATGATTTAAGTAAAAAAGTAATCCTTAATGCTAAAAAAATAAATTCTTATATTGAGTATATTGCTATCAAAAACAATATTTTAACTTCAGCGATATACGAGAAGAGAAAAAAAATAGATTATGTTCTGACCCTTTTGATGACCTGCTGGTGTTCACTGAGTACGGAGTCATGACCAGTTGTGCCTAGAAAAAACACACACAAACCCAAAAATTTATCTTAAGCTTAAAAAAAAAACATGACAAAAAAAACACATACATTAGAATATAAAATGATTATTTACATAAAAGTGTTAGAGGCTTTTGGACATGACTGTACCAACAACTGAGAATGACACAATGCTCTTAAATGGTACTTGGTTTGAAAGAAAACACACAACAATTCTGGAGCTTGCTTGTGAGGATAAATCATAATGCAAAATATGGACAATTTTGAGATAATTGTTAAGTTTTCTCTACAGTTCACTCTGAATCTTACTGATTACTGAACTGAAGTCTCATTCCATGAAATTTTACATCACAAGTTTGAGAGCCTCTTTGCTATTTGTGTGTTGTGACCTCCTGGGACCAACAGCAAAAGAAGTTAAGCAGAGTAAAAGCTTTCAAAAAGAAGTTAATTTCAATTTTATGGCCTTCATCCAGTCATTCAGTGAATCAAAACGGGGTCAAAGGTCAGCAAAATATGCCCGCACCACATTTAAAAGGCAACTTCCTCTGGTCCCTGCTCCTGAACACCCTGTGAACTCGACCCCTTCGGGGTTCAATGTGGTAGCTCTCTCTGCCATCTGTGACATAGCCACTGCAATAGAGTCACAAAAACATTTCCTCTTTAGATTACCATGATTAAAAAAAAACAAAGCAAAGTCATAACTTAGGTAATTTCTCCTCTATCTTAAAAACAAAGAAATGAGGATTGAAGATGAAAATTTATTAATGGAGGCAATTATATTTTTTAGACTTAAAAAATATTTTGTAGTCTTTAGAAAGAGTAGCCCAATCCGTAGTGTACAATTTAATAATATGAGAATCTTTTCCCTTCAACTTCAACTTCAAATGGTTAAGATGCAAGAAGCTCTAGCCTATAGCTGCAAATTTATCCTTTAGAGATATCAAGATTGTTCATCCTTTGTGAAAAATTACATGAATATGAACAAAGATAAAAAAAATCAAAGGGACTGTATTATTTAAAAAAAAAAAAAAAAAGATGTGAAAATTTCACATGAAAAGACACATTTTTTTTCATATGGCTTATTGTATTCATATCAAGGACATAATAGCATGACTGAAGATTAGTGTAAAAAACAATAATTTATATTCTCTTTTGTTCCATTTTGAAAGGGGAGGGAGGGAGGGAGGAGGAGGAGGAGGAGGAGGAGGAGGAGGAGGAGGAGGAGGAGGAGGAGGAGGAGGAGGAG
>JBCIKM010129146.1:400-13924 GCA_039654465.1 Melibe viridis | reverse complement strand
AGATAATCCAAGGCACAAAAATTAAATCAACAAGGACTGTAGGCAAGAATAGATATCCTTTCAGAGTCGACTGACGACTGACGAGCATAAAGAACGAGAGACAACTGACTGACCACGAGAAAGCAGATTCCGCGCTTATGAAAACCGGAGATTTTGATTGGATTAGATTCTACATGCGATGGTCACTTGAGCCAATCAAATCACAGTGATAATCATACGGGCTCTACGCAACCTGACGATGTAGGTACCTCTCGAGCTAAAGTCAATGCCTGTAGGTAGATACCGGAAGTACATCACAGCCGGCCATACGAAAGAGTTCTTCTTGTCACTCGTGAACAAAGATGCTCGTGAATCGCGGTATTCGCATAATTTTGACTTTCGATTTTTTTATTTATCTTCCTTTTTTTCACACGCGGTTCCGATGATAAAAATGCGTATTTCAATACGCGCTCGCATATTTGCGTATTAGTGCCGAAAATGCGTATCAAAATACGCAAAATCATATTGGTTGGCAAGTCTGGATTTGGTTTCTATTTAATAGTGTTAAAATACAATTCTCCTAGTGAACGAAGGTAGAATATTAATTCTAATTGGAGATTAATTCAAACAGGTTTTTCAACTCCAAACTGACAACCTAAATCATTTAATTTAAACAGACTATCCATTTTTCACAAATCCCGAACAGCTCCCATCAAATAGTGTCAGAGGTCAGGCCTCACAGAACCTGGCAAACAATGTAAGTGAGGTGATAAGGTTTTTTTTAATGAAGCTTTAGCTAGAAATTTTAAAGTGTCTGGTCTAGTTGAAAGTGAAGATGAGACTAACTAACTAACCTGAGAAGCCGAAGGAAGGGCCCCAAAATCAGTGATACTGCTTTCTCTTATAAACCTGTCTGCTGATCTCGCTGTGGAAGGTTTCCCCCCATTGCCTGCCACTGGCATTGCATATGAGGTTGAAGCTTCTTTTTCACATTTCTTGTGCTGCCCTATCACTGTATGAAGCTCTTTCTCAACATCTTCTGAAGGCCTATTGAGAGCGGTGTCACGAGCCTTTAGAGAAAACATTGCATGCTCTCAATCAGTAATTAGTAATAATATTAGTAATAATAATAATAATAATAATAATAATAATGAAATAATATATGAAGATAATAATGCAATAAAATTATTATTCATACTGACATGTTTTGCCAAGTAGACAGCTTTATCTCTATACAGAAATTATAAACAATGAGTTGACGAGGTATATAATGACAGACAGTGATACCTTGAAAATGAAGACTTAGCTAGTCATGAATCAAAGTTTAAAATTAAAAGATTAAATTGAGACTGTACCATTTCACTTTTTAATCGCTAGGAATTTCTTAAAATCACATTAAAATAAAGTAACAAACAAGAGAGCTTAATAGAAAACTGCAATTAGTAAAAATTCTTGTACATCCCTTCTTCCTCTCCAGCAATGTATGATACTTAACGAGTCACGGCTGAATCCAATGAACAAAAAATAAAAATAGATAAGTACCAATATGTTCCTTATAGTTATCATCTACCTGGGGTTCAGAGGTCAAGGGTACATTATCATCTCTTCTTTCTCGCCCCAAGGATGACACTGCATTGAGCGAGAAGAGGTTCGGCCCACTCGTGTGTTGGACAGATGTATCCACGGATAGAGAAGACACGACCCTTTTCTGTTTCTTGTGCCGTTGGATCCCACTGCGGAGTTCTTCAGCAATGTCGTCTGGTAACTCATTCAGCACAGTCTCACTGACCTGGCAGGAAAAAAAGAATCACTTACAGTGCTGATGATGTGAAACATTTTTTTTAAAAAGAGGAAAACTGTCTGAGCGTGTTGCAACTCTGATGTTTTGGTCAGAGAAAAAAATAATCATGATCCTGTTTTAATAATAATAATAATAATAATAATAATAATAATAACAATATAGAGCAATTATACAGCTCATTATCACAAGAGCATCCTTAAAATACAAATCAAATATAAATAAAAACATGCAAGTTAATTATCAAGCAAAAATCAAATAAAAACAGTCATAACATTAAAAACAAATCACTCAGGCAATGGAGAGACCAAGAAGTTAAACATCAAAGGACTTTACAATACAAAAAGAAAATGTTTCAGCTTTTCCTTGAAAACGTTTGTTTTGCTGAGATCAGATTGGGAGGAAGAATATTCCAAATTTTAAGGCCCCAGAAATCCTCTCAAAGATCTATGAGTACATTTTTGATCATTAATAATCAACAGTTTCCATGCTTTTTTGTGACAATAGGAGAACTTCTGAAAAACTAGTGAGGTTGATACCTGAGAAGGAGACAAAAGGAAACTGACGTCTCTCAAGGAAGATCCATCAACAGGGGGAAACGTCAAGGAGTTAGAAGTAAGGCTAGTGTTGACATTCAAAGTCTCTGTGTCTGGAAAGGAAAATCGAGATATCATAGGCCGGGGAGGGTTGGGGGGAGGGAGGGGAAGAGGGATGTTACAGCAAACGAGCCAGCTGTTAACACCACTGTGGCAGAAATATACAAGAAAAACGAAGATCAAAATGATGTGCTCCACAATTCCAACTTACAAGCCAGGCTGGCCTACCAATCTAAGTACCCACCAGTGGTATGCAAAGAAAGTTGACAGGACAAAGAGAATGGTATTACCATGACAATACTATTGTACTGAAATATTGCTCTGATTTCCTGGTGAACAGCAGGTGCAAAGTGGCAAAGGATGATGACAGTCAAGTGAAGGGAAGTGAAATTTAAGTTTATGTGTGTCAACCTTGCAGATTGTCAATCTTTACCTCATGGGGTGAATGATAGAAATCAATGCCAATAAAAATTTCATTCAAAGGGAATATTAAATCTGTAATGAAATTTAAATAGCTCAGCTTTCTTTGTGCACTTTTAACAGCTAATAATGATGCTAAAAAAAAACCCCAACTTTCTTCATGAATAAAAAAAAATCTTTTTTTCTTCAAAACTCAATAAATGACCTCTACAAAAATTCTAAGGTATTGCGTCCACAGGCTTCCTTGTGATTTTCTCCACTTCATAGTAAAAAGCTCAAGTCAGGGAGACTGAATATTGCTTGAAATGAAGTTCCAAAGGTCATAAATTTATGGACTCTAAGAGGAAAATCAGGGTATACAATCCTTGACTAGTCTAGATGGTTGGAACAGCACAGAGTTTTGGAAAAACACTCTACAAATATGCATATCATAAACCTCTTTAAAACAATTACTTTCAGAAGTTCTTTCCTCTTCGATGGGTTCTTTAAGTATTGAAGTAGCGTTGGAGGCAGTGGTGGAGATGGAATCATTTGACACCCTTTTATTGATGGCAAAGTGCAGGATGCTTTGATGGCCGTGGAGCTGCTGCTCTTTACTGGCCATGCTCTCCAGTCTCTGGACTTGAATACCAATCTGTGAGAATGGACCAACCAAACAGAATCTTGGCTCATCAAACCGTTCACATTGGTAATATTGTTAACCATTTTACTGATTGTTAGCAATTGCACACGCAAAGGGATCAAATAAGAGCAGAATCAATATTTCCTTGTATATTGAAATTGATTTTTAAAAAGGTAGGTAGAATTAATTCTTCTATTCATATTGAAATCTTTAGGTCGTTTGCAAGAGAAACTCATGCCTAAAAGTTTGCTAACACTGACATAAAACAACCCCAAAAATCATGTCTTTGAAAATAAACAAAGAGTGAAACTTACAAATGAGAACAATGCCCAAAATTTATTCAATCAAGATTTACAACTCAATTTTTAAACTGTGAGAATCAAGTGTTAATAAACAAAATATCAGTTTCATGAAGCAGAAGGCTTTGAATGGGCCATAGCAGCAATGTGAAAAAAAAAAAACCCAAAAAACTTTCATACTTGTAAAACAGCAGTCAGGGAAATAAAATATTGACATTTTACAGAGAAATATCAGCCCTACCCCTCTGACGTGAGCAGCAACCACCCTGTGCTGTCTATACATGGCTACCACTTCTTTCCCAATCACTCCTCCTTCACTGGTAGCGATGGGTAATATGCTTGACTTGGTCAAGTTGTTGCAAATACCATGTCCTACAGGAGACACCAGGGCAGAGATTGAAGGTTAGATTGATTTGGGTTATTTTTTACGAGAAAACACAGAGACACAGCCGCAAGCATTTATACAAATTCCAAATAATCAAATGAATAAATAATTGTATAATTTCAGGGTCAAGAAAAAGATAAGTCAAAGCCGGAGAGAAAGGCGAATTAATAAAGAAAACCAAAATAGTCTAAAAAATAGTTTGCCGCCAAGACCAGAAACCAAACAACTATTCATTATATTTCTTTTGAATAGAGCACCACTAACAAACTAACTGCTCTGCACAACCATACAACACCTAGAAGAAGGCTGAAATCAGGAAAAAGCTTCATGACAGAGGAAAGCGTCGACCTCAACCATGCGAAACTCCACTGGACATTTACATTGAGGGTATGGGACAGCTATGAAAATGAAGTTATCCGGGAGCCATAAGAAGAACTCTCCTACGGAGTCTAACTCCCTAGAAAGTTAAACCGCAGAAGGGCAAAGGTAGGGAAGACAGCGGCGTCCATGCAGAGGTGGAGCCTGATCTACAGCCAGTACAAACAAAGACCTACATCCTCCCTGACTGCAGACTGGCACTTGCAGCCACAGACGAGGACTGCCATGCCTGCACGCCGGAGGCCTTGACTTTCATCCAGCATTGGGGTGGGAAGATATGAAGGTGATTAGAGCACTAATCAAAGTAAAAATTTAGGAGGGATTACCTCTTAAAACTAAGCTTGGCTGCAACTAAAAAAAATAGAATAAAAGCTCTTAATATAATCCTTAGTATAACTAATAAAGTAATAAAGCAAGGCTACAAAAAAAATCAGAATGGAATACAAGCAACCTATTTTTCAACCTTCAACACGATTAGAGTAAGAAAGAGCATTGCAAACCTTTTCCTCGTTTTCTTTAGAGTTTGAAAACAAAAGAAAAAAAGTTTTTTCATGTATTATAAAAGATTTTTTGGTCTTCCATATAAGTTTACACATAAGAAAAGATGATGATTTTTTTACATTACGTTGTTTAAAAATATCATAAGACCTCCTGCTTTGCAATTCAAGACTACTGTATATTCAACAATAAATAAGTCTTCATTTTCCCCCTCGGTAGCAGCAATGGTTGCTGTCATGAATTACATAACTTGCATATGTTATCTTCAGAAGAATTTTAAAATCATTTAAAAAACAAATTTCTTTATTATTGTTGGTTTTAGGGCAAACGCACAAGGTCATAGAAGTTGTAAAAATAATTTCATACCCATGAATTTGGCAGTTTCTTCTGGAGCATCTGGTCTTTTGATCATCAATTTCAGAGTGACGCTCCGACCTTTGACCTTAAGGTTCTCCAACCGTTTTGCCGCTTCATCCGATAACTCTTTGAGAAATGTAACAGCATCAGATTCCTAGGAGAAAGCATGAAATAACAATTAATCCATAAGAGGAAGTAATCATTGAAAAGGAGACCTAGGTCCTGAGAAATCATCTTCATCGTTGACCTGTAGCAAATCCACCAATCTACACTTCACAGTAGTGCTGTTTCTACCTGGGTAATTCCGTTCCAGGGTAGCTGAGCCATGGCACCAGGGTACCCAGCCTTGCGTGGATGATGGAGGGTTTGTTATGTTTTGGCACTTTTTTTTCAGAATTTTAATGCATATTTTTATTGGAACAAAGTGTTAAAATTGAACTATATTTGTGCCTTTAACTTAACAAAGTTTTTTTTTGTTTTTTTTTTTAAAATATTACAGCTTGCACCAAAATTTAAAGAATCACAACAAATTATGATAAAAATAAATACAAGAAGGTACCTTAAATTTTCCCCACTACCTGGGTACCCACCAAGCAATACTTCACATAGCCATACAAAATTATACAAGACAATCCATTGACAGAAACAATGTATAGCACCTCAGCATGACTTAAAATGTTCTTTACAGCCATATCCACAATTTCAATCACACCATTTCATCCTCCGAGCATTTTCATAACTGTTCAGTCTTCTATAGTATCGCAGAAACCTTTACAGAATTCAGTGTTCTTTAATTTGCTTCACTAAGAGATGAGAAGGACTAGTCACCAAGACAAATCCAAAAGAAAAGGAAAAAGTGAGAAAAGTTTGTTTGAAGTGAAGCTGGATACCTGGGTAAATCGGATGCCATAATTGACTTCAGCTGACACAGACTTCCTCTGCTTGTTCCTGTTGACCTCTCTTGCATCCAGGCCCATGGAAAAACCGTGAAGGGATTCCCCTGTCTTTGGCCCAAACTCTCTTCTAAGCGTGGATTGCGGGACCAATTGCAGCTCTCCACAGGTTTTCACCCCCATTTTCGTCAATTTGCTTGACATCGAGTATCCCACACCTATGCATTGAAAACAAAAAACGGAAAATGAGATGAAAACAGAAAAAAAAAAAATTTGTGTGTTTTGAATAAATTTAATATTTGTCACTTGTAAGTAAAATTAATTGAATGGCAGAAAAAATACTAAAACTCAATACTGGGTGAGAAAAACTTACAACAGAGTAATCTCATTCACATAACACACTTAAACACTTTTGACTTTTGATACATTTTATTTGTTTTGAGTGTCTAAGAGACCACTGACCTGGCAAATCAGAAACACACTGATCCTTGATGAAAGTTTTAGCATCACTTTTGATCACCTGAAAGACTCCATTTGGTTTTGCTTTCTTTGTAGCCAACCTAGCCAGAAGGATGTTAGGACCTGCATACATGCATAAGAACAGAGAGTCATTTTCAAGTTTCAACTAGTTTCTCCTATAAACAGCATGACAGATCCTTTCATAAATTTAATTCTTCAAACTCACTTTTCTTTTCCTTCTTTTCTTTCTTTTTTTGCCTGGCCTTTATCAACTTCATAAACATTTGACCATTTGCTTTTTTACTTCAAAAGCACACCTTTCAAAATAATAATATCATAAAATATCACTGTTAATTATGCATATAAAATATGTAAACATGATTATTAAACACAAATCTGAAATCCAATGGAGCATAAAACGGCCCAATCCTAATAAATCCCAAAGAAGCTGATATTGTATTGCACTTTGTTGAATATCATCATTCTAAGCATTTTTCTTTTTTTTTTTTTGCCTTTGGAAAGTGCTCAGAACCTTCTGCTTCCTTCACAACATAAATGAAAGCGATAAAGAAGTCACAACTTTTATCAGTATTCCTTCGTAACATAAATAGATATAGAAGTCAATATCGTTATCATTATCATTATCAGCTGGATAAAGACAAAATATGGATAGTTATGAAAAGTGTTAAAATACGAGTACCTATTCCAACTGATGCTGAACACCCTGTCTCATTCAAAACTTTGCGCCTTAACAGGGCCGCAAATTCTGCTGCCGAAGCCCCTGTGTCTGCTAATACATCTGTACAGTCTACATACATTTCGTCACAGCTCACTGCCTCAATGTCATGCGTAAAACTGAAATTATGAAATGAAATTAAAGCTGAAACAAAGTGAATGAGGTTTTTAATTTGCGTTGTAATTATACCTTACAAATTAATAAGGCTGGAAAGAAGTCAAAGTGTCTAAGCAACGTAAAAGCTGTCTTTACTGGGTAAAAAAGAAAGGACTCTAAAAAATTCTCTCTTTCTTACACTCTTTAACATTAGTACAAGAAGTAAACTCAATAATTTCTTCAGGGGAACAAGTCTTTTTGTTGTCAAATGGCAGAGTGTATAAAATCGCAACTGACAATTTCTTCAAGAAAACACAATTCATCGACATACTGATGATATACTCATCATTATTTATCTTTCTTTTTTTTTCTCTTAAAGATGGAGTGCCACAAATAAGGACTAAAATCATGTCATTGGATGCTTTTATCAGTCTTATCATTAAGTTGAATAGTTATCAACTGATTGAAAGTCTGCTATTCGATCTATAATGACAAATGTTTTAATTGTCCTCTTTGTGGAGAGAGGATTCAAGAGAGTGTCATTAGGAAATAATAAGAAAGAAGGAAACATTAATTAAAAAGAAATACAATCGAACAGTTCCATACCTTGCAACTATATCATAAAGCAGGCGTGAAATACGATTGTACTCTTCAAAATCATATGGAATAGTTTGCAGTTCAGGACACATTGTCTTAGCCCTACCCATGAACATTCCATTCTTGACTCCTGCCTAAAAAACATAAAAGAAAACCATTAAAACAAGCATATAATAACGTCTTGCTTAAAATGTTTCACCAGAATCAATTTTTCTCACACATTAGTTTAAGCAAATCAAACCTTTCACAAAGTTTAAAACAAAAATCAATTCTCTAAAAAACAAATGTCAAATATCCCTATTCTTTAATAAGTTTTAAATCTCCCCTTGATCCCTTTCATTTGGTCTACAATGTCTTGCCAAAACTACACCACCCAGATTGACAAATTTCATAGAGAGGAGCAGATAAACAGTTCTTTCATTACCTGTCTGGCTTCATAACTACAAGAAGCAATTTCCGCCATTGAATGGAATGTTTGGTACCCGGTGGAACCTTTGGGAACAGCTAGGTCATACTCTGGCTTCGCAGGTTGGTCTTTTGCCAAGCTTTTGTTCTTCAGCTTTCCATCTTTCTTAGAACTCCATAGAAGTTTCTCTAGTGCTAAATCAGCTTTGGGGTCAGGTTTTGTCCCCTGACCTCTCGAATGAGTCACAGCTACTGGCTTACCTGTAAGATTAAAGGAATGACCAGAAAAGTGAAAAAAAAAACCACAAAAAAATAAACTTAAACCATTAATACGATAATGCAATAATTACTTTAAAAATGGATGACAATTTGAAACCAAAACGGTACACCCCTCCTCCCCCTCTCATAAATAAAAGAGAGAAAAACCATCAATAAAAAAATGTTTTCACACAATTGCTCTGGCAACAGTTTCACTATTACAATTTTTTCACACATATTACAATACACAATACATAACTTTAAGAATTATTCCCATTAATCACATCACTGCCAAACCTCTAAGTTATGAGGTTTTCATACTTTCTGGATATTTAGAAAGTTTCTTTGAGTTATATTTTCTATCACACACCACTCTGCTTATTCAGATACCACATGAATAATGCTTAAAAATTTACACAAGTGCCACTTGAAAATTTTGAAAACATATAATCATGTCATAGTCATAGGAATTTTTTTTATAGGAATATATCGTTGATGTCCAGGAAAACTGAAGTATGTCAATTGTACATTTAAATATATAGTTTGTTTTTGTATCAGTCTAAATAAATTTTTTTTTACTCACTCTTAATGAAAAGGTATGTTTTTGCCATAATACAGTTTTCCTGGATGGCAATAATATCATGTAATGTCTTACAACAGGACTGAACTTCAACAAAACTGAACAACAGCAGTTTTCTTTATGTATCAAACTGAGGTAAGAATGGTGGATACTTTTCATTTACTTCCAATTCAAAACAGACTAATTTTTATTGAGGAGAGGTAAAAAAGAGTGTACCATTTAGAACCTGTTAAGATGAGGAGGAATTCTGATACATGAGGGCAAAGTGACACCTCACCTCTCACATACAATATTAATCAAATCTTAAAACTTTGAACTCCCTCTGACGCCAAAAAGCAAAAGGGAAGGTAAAGAACAAAAATCTCACCTTTCAGGTGTGGCCGTGACAAAAGTCCTACAGAGACAAAGAAGCAGTCCATATCCACATGCATGACAGTCCTTTCAGCATCCCCGTGACTTGCAGACTCCAGGGTCTCAGGCATGCCTAGTCGGGTAGCAGTTTCAATGTGAAACTGTCTCAGTTGAGCTCGGCCAGTAAAAGATATGTCCCCTTTCTCTTGAATGGCTGCAACGTATGCCTTGAACTCAGCACCCCAGGTGGCTATATGGTGAAGTCGAGAGTTGGAGTAGAACTCTGACAGAAAACCTTTGTCCCCTGCTTTAGCCATAGCATTGGAAGATTTTGCTGGTTTTGAAGGGGAAACTTGCAAAGGATGAGATGAATTTGAGGGGGAATATGTGACTGGTGAATGTTTGTCCAGCACAAAATCAGACAATGAACTTTGACCTCTCGTTCCTGATTCAATAGATCCATTGAGAACACTGTCCTTGTCATTACACAAAGGAATGGGCAAAGAATCACCTTCTGAGGAATAAGGGCCTTTGCTCTCTGGTGGAAAATTTGAGTCCAAATTATGACGACAAGTAATGTCAACCAAAGCTGTAAACTTACCACTTTCACAGACAGCTGGGGAATAGCTAGGGGAACTGAAAAAACTTAGAGCTTTGGAAAGACCGTTTTTAGTTGATTTCAGCTTCAGAGGGGTTTCTTCATCTTCTGAATTGTAAACAATTTCTGATTCATCCACCTCTTCTTTTCCTTCATTTATTTCTTCCTTGGAGTTCGAAGCTTTGCACTGTTTTTTCTGAACATCAGCGTTATCATCATCTTCCTCTGCTAACCATTCTTGCATGGAGGTAGACTCCGAACTATATTCAATGGATTTTTCACTCGCAGGCTTCATATCTTCTCCTTCCATACATTGAACAGAATGACTACTACAGCTAGCAGAGCTTGTTTTTTTTCCAAGATTTATTGATGGGAAAGATTTTAGACCTGACTGTAGTTTGGCCTTGTTGTCAAACAGTAAATATGCTTTCTCAGGAAGTCTTTGTTTGGCAGCAATGCTGAAATGCATAACAACGAGAACAACAACAAAAATAAGTATGATAAAAACATGCATACAGTTCTCTCACTGCTTGGTTAAAAACAAAGTTATCAACATGATAGAAAAAGGCTATACAAGGAAAATTTTTAAAATTTACATTTAAAAGGCATCAATTTCAAAAAGCACAGAATTTACACACAGTAATATAAAATTGTTTTCCCTAACAAGAATAACTAATTCATTAGATGTTGCAAAAGCTCTCTTCATCTTTTTCTTTTTTTACGGAATATGAGAAACTATAACCAAAATCTAAGGCTCATATTTTTAAAGGCTCATGCTTTTCACATTTGCACAAAGAATTTCAAGACTAATGTCATACCTATCAGTAATCCAGTCTGGTCTGACAACCAGAGTTGTCTTGGCTTGATGAAATTTGCTGTTTGGTAGATTGGTGGCCACAATGTGAGTTACCCTTGTCTTTGACAGATACATTTCATATTTGCCTCCATGTGCTACCATTAGCCGTCTCAGCTCATCTGATGATGGCTCTGGGAAAAGACAACATAGAAATGATGGTAAGGTTACAAAAAATTATCTACCATTTACTGGACAAAAAGCTTGCAACACTTGTCTTTGTGAATTCACTAAACAAGTAAATATTCAAACCATGTAAAAGTAAATGCCAACATCAATTTCTAGAAAGCAAATATATCCTTATTTGCGCTCAATGCACTTTACA
This sequence comes from Melibe viridis, assembly GCA_039654465.1. Classification (NCBI taxonomy): domain Eukaryota; kingdom Metazoa; phylum Mollusca; class Gastropoda; order Nudibranchia; family Dendronotidae; genus Melibe; species Melibe viridis. Next base: position 2,441 of record JBCIKM010129146.1, on the reverse strand, counting down.
AAAGCTTGTGATTACAATAACTGCTAGCATCATACAAAAAGTAAATATTTAAACAGATTGATGATTGAATATATTAATATGGATTTACATCTGTAAACACACACATTCTTATACACACACACACACACATAGATGCACAACACATGAATAACAATAAAAAACATAAAATGTTAACTCCTTTATACGGGATTTACAAATGACAAAAAAGTTTTTTCTAACAAAACCAAATGTGACCCTACTTAGAAAAGCTGCATATCCGAATTTGATTTGCAATTTTTTCTTTTCTTTTCTTCTATCATTTGACCATAAAAACAAGATTCAACTCACTGGTATATCCATTAACATAAATTGCAACTCCATGAAATATGTCTGACAGCCGAAGCCCCTTTTCAACATCAAACTGCTCCCCAAGTTTAAACTTTTTAGCAGCCATGTAGTTTTTCTGTGAATAGAATAGAAAAGACTAGTTATTTTCTGTAAATAGAATAGAAAAAGCAGCTATCTATATAAAAAAAAAAGTTTTCACAAAAGCAAAATAAAATTAAAATAATGACCAAGCAAGCTTCATTCTAAAGTACTAGTACTTATTGCGACTAAGTTTTTTGCTCTCATAATGCATACACAATCTCATCACATGTGGAAAACTTCACTTTGATTTTTATGTCCCTTGATTCTGTTCAAAACACAAGGTCACAACATCACTCCCCCAACACATATGGCTCTGAAAAGTCTTTCTCAGCTCTGTTCATGACTTCTGTACTTCCTTGGTCTCTTCATTTGTGCTTCATTGTCAAGTGACATGTCTGTTTGGACTGACAAAACTTTTCTCTTCTCTTCTGGGTTCCGTCTGAAGTTTGTCTATTGATATTTGATGAACGAGGCTTCCATTGCACTTGGCTGATCAAATTGCAATTCTGTGTCTTAATTTCTATTTCATTAAGAACTTACTCTACCCTATCCAAAAGTTGTGTATTTGAGAAGACCATTGGCTGTCTGATTTTAAAATTGTCTCTGAAGAATTTTCTGGAGTTTAAAAAAATCATCAAATTACTTTTCACCCTTGATATATTCATCCTCAACATCTTTGCATTCATCAAATTTTAGCCATCTCATTTCAGAGCTTCTAAGTGGGTGGTCAGGTTGAGAGACTTACAAAAAAAATTAGCAGTCACTGTAATCTATAATAAATAAGCAGCTCTGCTCAGAAAAAGCTGCAGTTTTGTTTCATAATTTCTAAAATATTGTTTTCTATTTTCTATGATACAGCCTTGAGAACTACTGACCTTTGATTTCTAAAAATCCTTTTTGACTGTTGTCAGTGTTCTATTTTGTTCTTTGTTTGGTCCACGTGTCAATTCTTTGAGTTGTTGTCAGAATCTGTGAATAATTAGACCGTCCTTAAAGACACCCCTATATATGTCCGCAGTGTGATTCGGTTTCTCTGGCAAACCATGTCATCAAAGAAATTTGTGTCTTTAACGACGTTCCACACCTCCCCCCAAAGAAAGATATACAGCATGAAAAAAAACCCAAACAAACCAAAAACCAATCAAGATTCCTTTAGCAAACAATCAATGTAAAGTCTTTAAAATTTGCTGTATGCTGACAGGGCTCTAAGATCATAAATCCAAATACTTACAAATCCTCCCCATCCATCATCATCATCTCTTTTGCTGCGTTTGGCCGACTTTGAATCTTTCATTGTGGAAGAAATTTTCCTGTCACTCTCCTTTGAAACTCCTTCTTGGTAAGGATGCGATGACATTTTGCCATGCCAGTAGTTGACAGCTTGAGAAGTACTTTGTTTGCTAGAAAAAGTGTTCAGAGAAGAAAATACTTTGAAAAGATCCCAATTTAAACGAATGCAAGGAAAACTCTATATCATCAATCTGTGCAAAAAATAGAATCTACACAAAACAGCCAAATACAGAACCCATGATAACCATACTAGAGTACATTTTTATTTATTTATTTATTTTTTTTTTTTTGGGGGGGGGGGGGGGGGGGAAGGTCAAAAAAAAACCAAAACTTTTTCAACCAA
>JBCIKM010129036.1:0-13932 GCA_039654465.1 Melibe viridis | reverse complement strand
TAGATAGATAGATAGATAGATAGATAGATAGATAGATAGATAGATAGATAGATAGATAGAAAGATAGATAGATAGATTGATAGATGGATATGCTACTTCAGTAAGAAAAAAAGGGAGAAGGGCATCACCAAAATGATCAGGTGTGGAAATATTACAACGGATGACACTTTCATTAGGGTGAGAGTTTTTTTTTTTCTTGTTTCCTTTTACATAAGCTGGCCAATAATATAATGAATACAATTTACAGGAAGGACTCCCATCTTATAATAGATAGACAAACAGGAGTACATCACAGAATGATGAAGGACAGAGGAGGAAGGATGGTACAACTTCCTGCAGGGGCTATTTCTCAGTGAATACATTCCTTGTAAAGGATGGTCACTATAGTTATGACATACAACAAAGAAAAACTGGAAATACAACTATGGATACCATGACGCCAACTGATATTGTTTGGAAAATCATATACTAGATTTTGACTGACTGACGTCAATTTGAACATTATACACTCTACAATGATACAATGATAAAACTCATGTATGACAACTAATAAATGGATTCCTTAGTGTGCATGTCCGGGCTTAAATGGGAGATTGGAAGTTTTGAAATTATATCTAAGAGTATATAAATAAATATAAATGAATATGAAATATCAATTAAATTAAATTCCAAAAGTGACTTCAAAATTGAAAGACTGAAATGAAATAAATGAATTTAGAGAAAGCATTTAAGAGTCTAGAGGTTTTGATGGATTTTTAGAATACTTCAATTTTTGCCCAGTGCCATCAATCAATAATAACAATCTTTTTGTGCTCCTGAGAAAAAACCCCCCCCCCCACAAACCCACCAAAAAAATGTTTCTACCATTGTGATCGTTTTGTAGACCATGTTAAATGCAATTCTGGAACTAGGTTAAAAAGTAATTCAGTAAACGGCATTTGTTCACACTTTTTTTCATTTCTTCTTGACTGTCCTGAATTATAAATGAAAAGGCTCTGAGTCTATCCTTTAAAACCATCAGTCATGAGTTAGGTCTGAATCTAGATAGACAAGATTGAACAAAGAATGAGGTATGAAGTATGAATGGACAGTTCAAAAGTTAGATCATGCTCATGCAATTTGGAATCAAAGCAAAATTATGATGAAACTGGCAAGCAAATTTAAAAAAAAAAAAAAAAAAAAAAAAAAGCGATGTTTTTGATAATTATTTGCAGGGTTGTAGCAAAATGATACCAATGTTCTTGATCCATTCATAACTTCTGATAATCACAATCACAAAACAAGACGGTAAAGCATACTGTTGGAGCCTAGTTATGATGTCAAATAAAAAAATGAATAAAATCTGGAGCCTTCAAAATGACTCTGTAAGCCGGAAATGGTGAAGAACTCCTTCACAGATAAAATTCTTGAACCATTTAAATGTCTAACTACCAATATTCCAAAGTCCTCAAAAGGGTAGTTTATTCTTCATGATTTTTTTTCAGTTTGAAACAAATTGGAAGTCATTTTAAAAAAATATTTTTACTCACTAAATAAAGGTGTAAGGGGTATAAATCTTTGGTAAAAACATTTTTTGACAATGTAAACTGCACAGTACTGTAAACTGGAAGACTTCCGATCACAAAAATGAAAGCACACATTTTGGTCTTTTTCTATCTTTCATTTTTTAAATATTTTCCTTTTTTTATAACAGCTTTGACTATATTTTTCATTGTTGAATTGAATCATAAGCATTTAAAAGCATTGATTGTCTTCAAGCTCTAAACATGTTATAATATGTTATGTTATGTATACAAATAAAAAAAAGGTTCAAACTTAGGAATGCTTCTAAACCCTTAAAAAAAGAATAACCCAAAATAAAAAAGAGATTATCAAAATAAGGTACAAGACTAAAATATAAGTTTAAAGATACAGGAGAGGAAAAGGAGAGTGTTACAGATGTATAGAGAGAAGGCAGCATGCAATGGTCATTTTCAAGGACTCTCACAACCTAAAGAAAGATATGGCAAGAGAAAATGAGAAGATTGATGAACTGAGAATAGAGTAAAAGTAAAAGAAAAAAAATATCTGAGAAAGACGTTCAGAAAGAATGATAGATAGAACGGATACAATAAAATATAAGTTTTGATTAAAAAAACAAAAACAAAACCAAAAAACAATTCAACATGCTTTGGTAAAGATTTTATTTTGTTTCACTTTCAACAGTGAAGAATTTTATACTTTGTTATTCCGAACAGTTTAATGTAATTTTGGAGGTGTGAGGCACATTTATGTATAATGAAATAATTCAAATGCACTTTTTAAAAAAAATGATAAGGTAAAATACAGAACTCTGAAGTGTAAGGAGGCTGAATAGTGAATAAAAAGCAATTGATCATTTGATTTGAAGCGGTTAATTGATCATTTGATTTGAAGTGGTTGATCAGTTTGTTCTTTTGAAACAATTTCTTTTATCTAAAAAAAAAAGCACTTTTGAAAATCCAAGTAGAATATAAATAAAATGGGAAAGACAAAAAAACTTAATTTTGTAAATGTACATGGGAGTATTTTCTTTCCTCACATTTCATTTTGCTTTAATGGTTAGGTTGTTATTTCTCAGGACTCAGAAGTTTTAAATGTAATTTAACATCTGCTATTCTATTCACTAAGACTCTTCCTAAGACATTGAATCTAACAGTCTAGTTGCTTTCTCTTCATATCATGACTGACATGCTCTATTTACCTTTCTTTACTGACATCACAATGAAATCAATTATTAAAGCAAATGAAGCTTTGATCAAAGGAGCTTGGATTATTTCAAAGAATTTCCACCTTTGACAACAGCTGTAATATAACCAAAAATCTTAAATTTTTGAAAAAGCTGATCGCAAGCCATTTTTTTGTTGTTGACACACTAGAATAAAGCAAAGAGAGAAAATTAACTGAGGCAGTACATAAAATTAAAATGTGTTTCCGTTTTAAAGTCATTTAACATGTCTGAAATCAGAGAATCTAACCAAGAGTATACAGAACATTTTATTGAAAACAAAAAACAAATAAATTCAACCTCCTACTTCAGACAATATCATTATAAATCAATTAGTTTCAGTTTGTGCTTGATATTTTTCTTCTAAGCCAATGAAGACATCCATCAACAAATTCAATCAAGTAGATTACATGCGGCATGCAAAGGGAAAAACAGTCCTCTGAAATTTAGTGCGGGAAACTCAAAAGCCAGATGACGGGATAAAATATAGTAGGCAAACAGTCCATAACTGGCAGCTAGACAATCAGTACTGGCAATATGGAAAGGAAAGGGAGACGGGAAGATAGGGGAGGGGGGAGGAGGGATGGGAGGCCTCGGGGGAGGGTAAGGAGATGTTATAATGAATGTTAATGAACAACCAACCTCTGTTCGCTATGCATGAGTAGCAACGGGATATTAGAGGGAGGGAGAGCACACAGCCGCAATTTAAAGGAGAGAAAAAAAAATTAATGACAGCAAATAAATTAGCATCTTAGGATCAGACTAAAAAAAACTCTTTTCTGATGAGTCCATTCCAATGGTATAAAAAGATAAAATGCAACGATGAATAAAATAAAGATAAAAAAGTCTGGCAAACTAACAGCACAATCATATCATTTTCCTCTATAAGGTGATAGAGGAACAAAATAAGGAAAAAAATAAAAGAAGAAAAATTGAAATAACAAAAATATCAAAAACTAAATTAGAAAAAAGGTGCAGTCTAAATGGTTACTCAATAAAAATTTCAGATAAAAAAAAAAAAACGTGACAAAGTGAAGGTAGTGGTTTCAAATGCATTTGTTAAAACAATGACTAAAAATTAAAGAATTCAAAACAACTGCTTAATTTGTAATGAAGCATAAAGGGTGAAAAGATCGAGTATGAGCACGTATGGTGCATAAGGTAAGTGCATAGACACTAATCATATGATGCAAAAATTGAGTTGTGCATTGATATATAAACTTTTGCTGGAATTGAAATGTGCAAATGAAATGTGATGAATAAAAGTGATGTGTCAGAAAAAGCCAGTCAAAACCTTGCACGATTTACACCAGAAAGACGAACAGGGGGACAGCACAACAAACGACTTAAACCCCGACTTCCAATTTTGGAGTGTTTTGTTTCAATGAACAAAATAAACATGAACATGAACTCAAGGGAAAAAGTATCAAGTCAGTTTGAACTACATGATGATTGAAGAAAACCATGATCTATTTTCAAACAATTTGTAAACTCATATCATGAAAGTAAAACTAAATATTTATAGACGAAGGTCAGTGAAAGCCAATCCTGATTAAGTCACAACAAAGTTATCGTTTCCATTTATGATATATTGTTGCTGGCATATCAGTAACTTAGGATTTATGTGTCACTTGACATAAAATAGATAAACAACAAGAAACAGCACACTGGTCACTAGTGACAATGCAGGGTGTCCTTCTATTACTCCTTTATAAAGAAATGAGTTATCTCCAACAGAAGTTTAGATAAAAGAATCTGTTTTGTTTTCAAATAATACAGAATTCATCTAAGTTTTATAGAATATAACTTTGAAGAGCACCATAAATTACTTTACCAAAATATTGTATCATAAGTAAACCTAGCTAGGTGAAACCTGGTGTCTATTTGGGCTTGATTGGCTTCATTGCATGGATCATAACTTTTGGGACAAAATGGGCTTGGAGAGGCTGGCCTAACGCATGGCCTCCAAGGTCACCTGACATCACCAATCTTGACTTATTCTCGTTAGGTTGTGTCCAAAACAGGTTGGACGTAAACCCCCAATCAAGATTAAAAAAGTTGTGCCATCAACATGTAACAAAACCCATGGAGACATGTCCAAAGGACATAAGTTGAAGCAAAATGTTTGAGCCTTTGTAGAGTGTAATCCTTAAGCTGAAAGTCGATTGCTTGTGTCATCTGAAAGTCGATTGCTTGTGTCATTGTCAATATATTAATTAAATGTTGTGTAAATTTGGACAACAGGTCACTATTTTTTAATTTCACTTTTAGCTTAAAAAATCTGTTCTGTAAGTTTTTACTGCCCATTGCAAATGACGTCTTGGTAAAGAAACAGGTGATTGTGTCTTTATGACATTTAGTACCAACAAAACTTAGATAAATTTCTACATTTTTGCCAAAAACCCCAAATATTTCTATATCTTTTACTTTTTTAGTGATTGAAATCTTTATCTGGGAGTAAAAAATGGACACACTGTAATTCAGGTAATGTAGAAGACTCTTGACAGTTTGCAAGGCCGAATTTCTCACAACACTGATCGTAATTGGGGCAATAAAAAACATGAAGACTTATCGGTCCAGGATCTTAAATTAATCATGGGCTATTAAAAATACCTGAGGAGCATTTCAGGTCAAATTCTCATACCTAGAGCAACATTCCTTGCAGTAACCACTCAGCTACAAGAAGTTCTAAGAAGAGACAGTAATCTTCCATTGACAATTATCCAATCCAAGACAAAATGGAAACTCAACTTTTATCATCTCCACCCCACAATAACTGGATCACCTTTTGATGTTATTTAGGTAGCAAAACCTCAAAGCTACTAATTTTTGTAAACTATTGAAAAAAACATCTGCAAAACCACACACGACTCAATTCTTCAGGAGAATCATTCAACGGTTTACAATCAAATTAACTTTCATACTCCATCTAGCATTCAATTCATTCATGCAGCGAGTTTACTCTTTGGAAAACCCATGCTTGAATGTAGCCCTCTATGCGATAGAGAAAAAAAAGTTTTAATTTAAATGAGCAAGATCAAGAACCAAAGCAGACTACCAGGGACAAAATCCTGAGAAAAATCCACCATAACTTCAAAACTGCAAGATAATGTAAATGTTGCTATATAGAAAAGATGCGAAGCAAAGTAATCACCACTCTAAGAGGGCATAACTTTTCAACCAAAGATATTTTAGCAGGACAAATTGTATCCAAAATGAAAACCCCATAAGATTCGCAAGAAAAGTAGCTGATATATTATGGAAAATTGGATGCGTATACTCACTCTAACCTACAAAAACTCAAGAAAATAAGAAAAGCATTTTTGATAGATAGGGGAATACTCAATTTCTAATTTAGAAGAAAAGATGTAAAAATTAAGAGGGAACAGAGATAGAAAGATTGAAAACCACTGCAAAACTGTAAATCTATACAGCGATAAAAAAAATTCTAAACTGAGAAAAAATTCACACCAAGCCCATCTTTCACCCAAAGCATTCACACAGCTAAAAACTAACCCCAACATTTACAAAGTTATGATTACCAAGCCAAGTCTGAAAACTAAAGTCATGATCTGTTTAAAATTACCTGATTATTATCAGATTGCCAAAGATCTTTTTGAATTCTGATAATTCACCCCTTTGTTAAGCTTCATTGTCTTGACACTATTGTGTTTATTAGTTTCATTTCAACATTTCTTCATTATAGTTGCTGAAATTGTCAAATGGTAGCTCTTACTCTTAAATAGACAGACATTTGCTGTAGTTGGAATTTGTTGTATTGTTGAGAATATTTTTTTTTTTTTTTTTTTTTTATTTCTCGAAAAAAGAACCCAATGGAATCATAGTGCTCCATTCTCCCATTAAATATTCAAAACTGAATGTGGAATGTGTCCGAATATATTTCTTTTGTAAAACGCTAGTTGCATTATGAAAATGGATGCTCGCGCTATATAAATTCAAATGTTAATGTTAATGAATCTGAATACGCTATTTATTTATAAATTGTTTTGATTTTGTAATTTCTTATTACAGTTTCATAATCCTTTTTTCAATCAAAACTCTTTCTTTGTCCCTCCTCCCTATTTGCTTCTCTTTCTTTCTCACACACACATAGAAATTTTCATTTCCTCTTTTTTCCCTTTGGTTTTCACAAACCTGATGGTAAACGTATTTCTGCAATAAGGAGTAGAAGTATTAAATGATTGCTGAATTTACTTCAAAATAGCAACACAAGAAAAATCAACCATGTCTACAATGACAAAAAAAAAAAATCTTGTTCAACACATTCCATTAAACTAGCTCACTCCTAAGAAGCTGTCCTCTAGCAGTTCCAATTTAAAGACTCATTTTCTAGACTCTAGTTAAAATAGTTGTTTAAACGTGGTATGCAAGTGCCAGCCAAAGAGCTAAAAATCTAAGCAAAAAGAAAAAAAAAAATGACATAAAAAGCATCAAAACTGAAGAATTCCTCAGAGGCATCAGAAATACGAGAGCCAATCACCTAACAACAGTCAAAGTGGAACCATGGTATGAACTTAAAAAACAGTCTCTGGGAAAGCCAATAGCAGTCACACTAAACAGGTTTTAAAACAGTCACAACTACAGCAACAACAACCACAAAGGGGAATAACAAAGAGAAAAGGCAGAAAAGACAAGTTCTTGTTTCTGGAACAAAACATAAGATCTAGGCAGACAGCACAGGTTGTAGGGAGAAAGCCAAGAAATAAGCTCTAGTGGGTCAAAGTTCAATATGCATCGCTTGGATCCTACTTGATGATCAAAATCAATACAACATGACAGTCATTTAAGGCACTTCAAATTTAGGTTTCTCATCCATTTTTTCACATTCAGGTATGTGGATTCAGTGTTGCTGTATCTCCTTTAGGAATTTTCCCCTGAAATATCTTGGATCAGAATAACTTGAAAAGAATTAATCAAAGTTCAAGAGTTGGAGATCTGTATACTTATTATGATAAAATGAGAATCGTTCCAATCACAGGCAAAGAGCACAAAAATATCGGCAGCCACGTTCAAAAGAACATTTGAAAGAAAAGATCACAGTAGTTGGGCTTTGTTTTAAAAATCTTGTCCATCATGTCACTGACTCAAGAGTTAACACTGGTGTTGTCTTCAAGAGTGAATGCCTTCATAAAAATGAAACCAGTGACGAAACTAACAATACAATTGTTACGGAATTATGATTTTCAATTTTTACAGGACACTTTTTTAGTTATGCTTGCTAAAAACAATAAAACCGTGCACATCGTTATCTGGTTACAAACTATTTGTTGCAAGTCACACACCATTTCAATCTGTCTTTCTTAAACTTAAAAATAGGCAAAGATGTTTCCAGGGGTCCAAAAATATCTTACTCTAGACCTGAGCCATTTGTTACCTAACATCATTCCTCTGGAGATACTAACTTTAGTGAAGTCACAAAGCAAAGAGAAGAGTTACCACTTCTGTTTTAATGTTTGACTTGATAAAACACAGCTCTGAAATGTCAAAAACTAGCAATCCACTGTTCACTTTGACAGGTCAAACACATTCCTGGCACTTGAACAACAAGACGGTATACATGAACAAAAACCCCTCCAAAATAAACACAAGTGAACTGGGCCTCCTCGGTTCTTTGTTTTTGTATTTTTATATTATCATTTTTCACATACACAAAAAAGGCACACCAATACTGGAATCACTAGAGTAAAGAATAATCTCTTCATTATCAAATTATCATCAATGAACTGAGCTTGGCTTGGGTAAAAACACATATCCAGGCATGATGTGGCCACATCCTTTGTACAGCATTGATCAATTCTAGTGCTTCAAACTTCAATAGCCTTTGGTCATAAAGAAGATCAATCCCAACCTTTCACAAGGCCCTCAAAATAAAGAAATAAAAATCTCAAACAAAACAAAACTCACAAAATACACTTGGTTTAAGAACATTATGTCAGTCACAATGACTTATGTTATTATTGTGCTGACAAATCTTGAGTCCATAAATATCATATGTAAAATTTATTCATATTCAGAACATGAAAAACAACACTGAACAAAAACACTAGATAAAAACGCTTTTGAAAGAATTCTTATTGTCTTAAAAATGATATCGTCGGTGTCACAAAAAACCACTTAAGTCTTTGTAGTTTGTACAGGAGAGAGACAAAAAACTGATTTAAACTTTTTCTGTAACTTAATTTCCAGATGTAATTTCATAGATTCATATTATAAATTCATGTTTTATGTGCATTGATAAAATTTATTATCATTGTTTCAGTAACAAGTATGTTTTAGAAGACATAAGTGTTATGCAGTCAGGATTTTGTAGCTGAGTTAAGTGGTTGGTTTGCTTGCAACACCGAAGTATTTCATTTCTAGATCGATTATATCACAAAGCCATGTTTGTGACAAAAACAAGTGAATCATTTCTTCTCTTTATTTTTTTCCTTTTATGATACAATTCAGTCCTGCTTCAACCATAGGTGGGCATTCATTGCTCAAAGTGTTTACACAAAGTTCTCCAGCTTCAGAATATACTTGGACCATTTAAGTAAAGACAAGAAAAGTTGATTTGAGAAACTTGAATTACAAAGCAACTTGAAAACAGATCTTGACTTTGAAGTGGTGACAGTCGCAAGGGAAATTTTGAACATTGGATCACAGAATGGAATAGGGTGACATAACATGAAAAGCATACTGCTCATGGCCACGGGAATTATTTGAAGATAATAAGAAAAAATGGTTTTGTGGAAATATTTTAAAGTGTTTATGTGTTGATTTCAAAGGTGTGAGAAACCCATCCTCACAGCAGTGGTCCTAAGGTGAAGCTTGGGGTTTTGGGAATAAAGCTTGAGATTTGAGAGTGATGCTTAAGTTTTGGGATTGAAGCAAAGCAGAATGGTGTAGACTGCATCATGAAGTCTGGAGGTGCCATGAAAAGCAGATATAGTTCAAACCACAATGGAGGGAGACAAAGCAAACAGGCTGTGTTGCAACAAGCGCTCTGCCACAGATGTTTTTCACTGAAGGCAAAGCAGGGGAAATAACTTCAGTGGCTGGTGTCACACCACCACCTTGCATACTGATAAAGGATGCGGGATTATAAATGATAGATATAAAAATAGGCCAACAAATAACCTTGGTTTCCTGGAAGAAAGCACCAGAGGGCATGAGTAACGAGGAGGAGAAGGGGCATTGTTTAGTTTTTCCAATGATAAAAAAAAAAAAATAATGCCAGATTTATCAACACATACTTTCATGTCAAGCTAAAGAATATGATTCGAAGTACAAATTTCCATTTGGTTAGTACCGACAAAATCAATTGCTGAAGACATAGTAAAGAGAAGACGTAGTTCACAGAAAATTATCTAAATACATTAAAAAAAAAGAACACAAGGAAAATTAGTCACACATATACATTTCAGTAGCATGTACAAAAATTGGTCGGTGAATAACAAGCATTGAGACAGAATAAACAATTCAGTATGTGAGATATATGTGAAAAAGATTTTGAACAGCCAACGTAGTACAACCATGAATATTTTAGACCATGGCTTAAAAGTTTCATCAATTCAGTTATCAGCTACACAGTCATTGCTTTGAAGTGTTAATGATCCATTGACAAATAAAATGTTTGCTTAAAAAAAGACAATTAACACAATGTCCCGACTATCCACACAGAGAAAATTGCATTATAGCAGAGGCTGTGCTGGATTTCAAGAGAAAGATACCAATAGCAAAACACAAAATCTTACAGGACATAAAATAGGCAACCTAACAAAAAAAAAATTGTTGGCACAAAGTACTGCATCTCAACTGCAACCAGACAACTCTGTTAGGATATCTTCTTTTCAACAGACAAGATGAATCAAAGACACATTGAATGAATGACTGGTCAATGGAGTCCAGAAAACTTCTCAGAATATCTTCAAAATTTTGTCAGTGTAAAAAAAGAGGATGCATAATATGATGTAATACTTACGCTGACTTCAGAGTAGATGATATCGATGAAGCTACCTAAGACAATGATGAAATCAAACACATTCCAAGCATCTCCAAAGTAGTTCTGTTAAAACAAAAAAAAAATATATATGAGTGCAATTGCGTGGAAAGATATCGATATTCAACTCTCAATACTCAATGTGATGAAATGAATGGTTCAGGCTATATAAATGATGAAGATGCTCAGATTGATGATGATGCTGAATAATAATGATGATGATGATGATGATGATGGTGATGTTGATGGTTGATGATGATGTTGATAACAAAAGAGATGATTCTCACTATGGTGGTGATTATTACAATGACAGTGAGGATAAAGATGGTTGTGATAACGATGATAACGATATCCACCACCACACATCCAAAGCAGTTTTTACACGGTGCATGTGTAAAGCAATTAGTATTAAATTTTCATAAATGACATTATTATTGTCTAATCCCTTGTCAGCTTTTCAAAAACCTCCTTTGCAAAATGTACATAAAGCAATCATCATTCTCTCTATCAACTTACCTTGAACCTGAAAGCTGCCAGTTTGAGAATGAACTCAAAGGTAAACACACCCGTGAAAATAACATTGAGGTAGTCCAAGGCATCAGAGTAACTTGTGCTTTGACCATAATACTGGGAAAGGGGGAAAAACACATTGGAAAAAAAAGTTAAGTAAAATCGTATCTTTCTTAAATTAGCAATTACAAAAAGAAAATATGGCATTTCTTGTGAACCCACCCTGCAAAGCAATTTCCTGGCGCATACAATTGCTTAAAATTCCAAATAACTTGTGGCCTGTCAATAGACAATTAAGAGGAAACACACAAAAATTGACCATACCAACAACAAGAATGATTGTCAGAATATATTCTTTCTAACAGGATGCTGCTTCCATGTGAAATACCTAACTGGCTGAAGCAGCTAAGACAAGTCGCCCTGATATTATGTTTAAAAGAATAGTAGAAATAGTCCTAAAGGAATTTAAAGCAGTGTAGTAGTGTTATACATCCTGGCCGAGAGGCTAATTTTTTAGAAAATTTTTATTTCCTTTATAGTCCCCCTCTGCAGGGTTTATTTGAAGTGCTGCTGCTGCTGCTGCTGCTGATGATGATGATGATGATAGTCGTGGTGTGATTACCATGGTTGGTGATAACATATTATGTCATTGTTAGAACATCCTGTAATATTGATACATAAGGTTAGTAGACCATTACCTTCATGGCTAGAGCAAAAGTGTTCAGCAGAATCAGCACAAAGATGCCGTACTCAAAGGCCTGGGAAGTGACGAACCACCAGATTTTGTACTGCCACCGGGCCTTGGGGATATAGCGACGCACAGGCTTCACTTTTAAGGCAAACTCGATACACTTGCGCTGAAAAGAGAATTAAAAAAAAAAAAAAAAGGTTATGAGAAGAAATACTTTGATTTTGAGAACAGATAAAAAACTCCCAGTATTTGATTGATTTCATAAGTCCTTTAGAGTTTGGGGGAAGCATTTCAAACATCACAATGTCATTAGCAACATCGACCAGAGAAGAAAAAAAGAAAAAAGAACAAATATCAATGAATGTAAACTTTAACAAATAGATCAAACTTTCCACCCTGAGCAAAGCACTGATCCAGAGGTGCGAGAATTTCTAATTCTCTAAGGGTCGGCCATTAGGAGACACCCCTAGTTCTGAAAATAAACTACACAGTGTCATTTTTACAAATTGAAATGTTACTTTAAATACTTTATCTTTTATGTTCTATGTCTACAGTCAAGCTAATAAAAATCCTTGAGAAATCAGAAAGTGAGTGCTTACAAAAGAATATTTATGGCAATCATGGCAAAAATACCCCCCCCCCCCCTCCCTCCCCTGCAAAAAAAGAGAAAAAGTAAATCATAAGGCTATTGCATTATTTTGAATTGGTTTTTTAAATACATTATCATCGTGTTGTTATCATTATTATTATGCCTAGATGTCATTTCCAGGTACCTGGTTTTTATCCAGTTCACAGTTCTTGTACTCTTGTTCTCCCTCATTCTGGAAGGTGACGATGACAAAACCTACAAAGATGTTCATCATGAAGAAGGCAATGACAATGATGAAGATGAAGTAGAAGATGGCGACGGCAGGCTGGTAGTTCTGGATAGGCCCCATGCCTTCTGTGTGGGAGTCGATGGACTTGTACAGTAGCCTGGAGGTGGGGAGATATAGAACATTTTTAACAGTATATCATATAATATCATACCATCAGTTATACTCAGTAGACAAGACGGGGCTGAGGAAAAACTTCTTCTTGCATTGAAAGTTGTAACTTCACTTTTGTGAAGACTCCTCCGCTATAGAACTACAGAGAATTGGAGTTTAATGCTGTTTTTATTTCTATCTATCTTAGAGTGGTGTCCCAGTAGCTCAATTGGCAAGGTGTTCAAGGGGGGCATCATGGTTTGCCATGGACAAAAGCAGTGATTTATGTTGACAATGAGTGTAAGCTCGTTGAATAATCTGTACCCTTCACTGATTGTTGATATATTTAAAGCAATTAGTTGGTCTCGTTTTCTGTAAATTTTTATATTGTAATATTCGTTTTAATTTAAATATTAAAAAAAAGATTTGGGGTGTTCTCTGTTTTGATGGTCACCTTGCATATATCATATTAAGCATGAAAAGAAATATGCCGACATTTGCCCACAATACAATTATACATAGTTATAGTGCATACAAGACACACATATATGACATGAATTGCTGTTAAATTAATACAATACAGAAAAAATTTGATAAAGCAAGGTTTTTTTGCTGTTCCTTACCCTGGCCAGCCTTCAAAAGTGGATACTGTGAACAATGTCAGCATGCCTTGTGACACGTCATCAAAGTTGAAGTCGTTTTCCATCCATTCTCTTGCCTTGACAGTTGGCACATCAAAATCACCATCTTCATAATCTATGAAATTACCCCTGGTTGGAAGGAAAAATGTAAGGAATCAATTTTATCCTCAAAACATCATGTTATATTTGAAAATGAGTGAAGAAAAGAAGAGATGAAAAAGCATAGGAGAGAAAATGGTGGAGAAATAGATTAAGAAGGCATGAAGGGAAAATAAATAGAGGAAGAGAGAGAGAGTAAGAGAGAGAGAGAGAGAGAGAGAGAGAGAGAGAGAGAGAGAAAGAGAGAGAGAGAGAAAGAGAGAGAGAGAGAGAGA
>JBCIKM010128814.1:0-13934 GCA_039654465.1 Melibe viridis | reverse complement strand
CCCCCCCCCCCCCCCCCCCCCCCCCCCCCCCCCCCCCCCCCCCCCCCCCCCCCCCCCCCCCCCCCCCCAAACCACACAAAAATTTAAATTCTTACTTTGATCATGATGAATCATTGGTGATTAACCTCTTGTGGTTACAAGTTCGTTCTGAGCTTTTGTTGTTTTTTTTAAAACAAAGACTGAATCTCCTTTTTTTTTTTTAATTTAAAAAATGTACCGTAGAAAATATAATTTTCAGAACACAATTGTAAAAGTTAAAATACACTGCAACAAATTAAGTTACCTCACATAGTGACTATCATGCTGTGGGTTTCATCAAAACCTAGAAATCTGATGGAAGTACATGGGAAAGGGATGACAGGTTTACAATTATTTTTTCATTCAGCCTCATTTCATCACCCCAAGCCCTGTGGTACATCCACTCATTGCTCTTTCTCAATGAGCAGATACCACCAAAGGCAACATCAACTATTGTTTGGCTTAAGATCGAGTAATACCCCTTATGTATTGCTCATTACGCCATGCAAGATTAGGCACAGTGGACTGATCATCTGCCTGCCTTCATTTCTTGTGAGTTTTTCCTTGCTCCTTGGAGCTGGGTCCCAACACTGCTAAGGAGGTATGAAGGGATAAGGATAACAAAACAAGCCTATTAAGTCCAACCCTGGCTGATGTGAAGAAATCAAGATGAATTTTTATCACAACGGAATGAGAAGTAATAAACCATTCATTTACTTGGACAAGGGAGAGGACTCTGGCAGTTCTCGTTTCCAGTCGATAGGGCCGTTCTCCTTTCTCTGAATGCCTGAGATCACCCCGCTCTCTTTTTGGGATATTATCTGGAACCTGCAAATAGTGAGAGCACACAAGAGGTCTGGTCTAAATGACAACAACAACAACGAAAAAGGCCTGTGTCAGAATTGTATATCTTACTAAACCAAAAAATTAGAGATTATACAACTAAGACAGGGAGACCAAAATAAATCCTGTATGAGATTTGCAGATCTTATTTCACTAAAGATTACAAATGGTCCAACAAATTCACTGAATTATAATAAAAACCACAACTCCATTCAAAAAAGCGTTTGAAAATCTATGCAGGTTCATTTAGCTGTTATAATACAGCAAAAATATGCAAGATCAACATTTTTCTACACTTCTCCTTACATGAGCTCCTTGTTGCTCCGTCCCCCGTAAGGCTGGAAGGGCAGACGTCCTGTGGCAGCGTGATAGAAGGTCACTCCTAGAGACCACAGGTCAACTCTGGCATCAAACGTTTGTCCGGTGGCTTGTCGCAACACAGCTCTCTCATACACACCTGGATGCTAAACACACACAAATAACAAGGTGTTGCAAAACTCAACTCCCAATTTTTTTTTTTTTGGTTGTCCATCTGAATCAAGTTTGAAAGAAGAAAGAGAAGCATTCAAACAAATGAGAGCCAAAAACAACTTATATTTGTTTTGTTTTAGTTTTGCAGAAGGAAAAAGTCTGAAGACAAAAAAAAAAGTTATTAGGGACAGAACAATAAGCAGAGCACAAAGATGGTCAAAGTCCGTTGTTCTCGGGTCAGTTTGAAAGATATGAAGTGACAACAGGGAAATGAGAGTATCCACTCTGAATATTTTCCTCTATAAACAGCTCATAATCACTCATGTTCCATAGTTGTTTGTTTATTGGTGGTTATAGGGCACCACGACACATGAGGGTCTTAAAGGCGCCCAAGAGGAAAGTAAGATGATAGATTAGTTAAAAGAGCAGTAAAATCTCGACCCTACCAGAGATATTTTCAAAGATAGATGATTTACAGGGGAATAAAATATGATCTCACAGATGAGTGACAGAGAGATGATTTACATGGCAAAAAAATCATCTCCCACAAACAAAAGACACACACACACACACAGACAAAGGCACAACAGGCAGAGCCAAGACAATCTAACAGAACACAAAATAGCAGTGTATGTGTGTTTGTGAAAAAGAGCATTCCAGCTAGTAAAAGCAAGACAATAGCTCTAGATAAAAGACAAGAGACAGAAGTAGACCCACCAAGGACAGTGGCAGGGTAGATGTCTTCATTGGTTGATTTAAGTTTTGTTCTTGCTGAGACACCAATTAGCGCTTTACAATACCATATCCCCCGCAGACAACAAGCATTACAATAAGTTTGATGATACAGCCTGTTAGGCGCGTTACAATGTTTTGGACTGAGAGACCTCCCAGCTTTACATTCATCTCTAATAGGATTATTTAAACTGGGAAAAGAGTCTTCCCCAAGGACATGACACAATGGCGCCGACAGGAATTGCGCCCAGGCTCTTCAGTATGGAAGTTCAGCGCCTTATCAGTGGAGCAAACACCTGTTTAGGGATTGATTTGAAATTTAGCTCAGAAATGTTATCAAGTGTACATATTTCTTAGTCTGGTGACACATTTGTCTCTAAAAAAAAAATCCCAAGATTTAAGGTGCAAAACTTCACATTTAAGGCTTGGCTCAAAAAAGGAATGATTGTTTTAAGTTTTCAGAGAGCAAATAATTTTAAATCTTTATCTTTGGTGACAGCTAATGATTGCTCATGCTTAAGACCTTCCCCTACCAGGTACTCCTCAGTTCCATACAAGGACTCAAACTGCTCCTCATCATTCAGATTTCTGGCCGCTCCGAAATCCGTCAGCTTGTACACTGAACTCCCTTCCTCCATAATGAACCTGTTGAAAAGAAGACACAAGCACCACAGGTCCAGTCAAAATCAAACCATTGATACATTGGCAAAACACTGCATTGCAGCTCTTGATACTTGCAGAAGAATTCAATTTATTATGCGAGTAAAAAGAACAAATGAAACAACAGCCAAGATGGAAGTGGAATGAAGCAAATTCAGTATTTAAGAAATTATAATCTACTGCACTATTCAGAGCAAGTGATGAAATGACTGTTCACTTTGACAAACATGTTTTGTTATCCATATTCTTTCATACTGCCCAAGCAGAAGCGGGACCCAGCTCCAAGGAGCAGGGAAAAACTGGATCACAAGAAATGAAGGCAACCAGATGATCAGTCCACCATGCCCAATCTTGCATGGCATAATGAGCAATACATTAATGGAGTATTACTGGATCTTAAGCCAAACAATAGTTGCTGCTGCCTTGGTGTTATCTGCTCATTGAGAAATACCAATGGGCCGATTTACCTCAAGGCGTGTGAATATGAACTATGACAAATAAGATCAATGAGCTGCAACTTGAACCATAATATAAGAAATCAATCAGCCCACAATCATCTCTTCTAACGTAGTCGGCAAGGCCAGGCTGTTCCAGAGAGTGTCTTATCAATAGCCGTACTGATAATACAGGCAAATCATTTGTTAAATATTGTTTGTTATGATTTAAGATTAATATCTCTTTCCTGTACTCAAAGAGTTTAAGGTGCCATTTCATTGGGCTAGAACTGACTGCACTTGAATTTTGCCGTGTCTTAAAAGAATGTTTTCAAACATAATTCTCACAGCCTTTTAATCAATTTTCTAGAACCGCTATATTAAATCAAATGAGCTCCACTCAAGTTGAAGACAAAAAAATTTTAAAATGTCTATTTGAATTTTCCATTCAATATATTGTTTTCACTTCACAACTTTACGTTCACGTTCAATAACCCCAGCTGACACAGTCAAAGCCACAACCTACTGCCTGGCAAGGCAGCTTGACCTGACGACTCCTTTCAGGTTACGGCGACCTGAGCTTCCCCTTAAGAAAAGCTTTTTGACTTCCTAGGTCTCCTCTTTGTACATAAAGAGGGAATCACAAATTTGAGGTACCATAAAGCACAATGAATCCTCAGGTATTTTTTTTTTATTGATGGAATTGCATTATTTTTATTCTCTAGCAAAAATGATAACCACCTAATTGGAACCATTACAAATTCATTTCCCTATAAAACTCCCTTACTAACCTCATAATGTTGCCGGGTTTGATGTCCCGGTGGATAATGTTTTCCTTCCTGAGGTACGCCATTCCTTCAGCTGCGCAATAGAAACAACAGTAGAAATTCAATTCAATACCCAGAGAACAGCAATTCATGTCATAGAAATGATATCACAGAAGATAAATCAGGGTCGGGCTTAAGGAATTCAGGATCAATCCTACAATGAAACACACACAAAAGCCTATTTCTTTTTGTTTCTGTTATTCTTTATATGTATCTCTGCACAGCTTCATCTTTTCCTTTCTTTTAATCGAATGTGATTGTAATGCTGACACATGTAAATTAATTCGGAAAGGATCAATAAAGTATGTCAATCTATATGTGCTGTATATATAATATATAGTTTTAATTTAATTTTGCTTATGTATCTGTATGAAAGGGTATGACACTGTGAAATGCTTGCCCTCCTTCATAACTGACTTTATTCATTTTTTCATTCCCTTTTTGTTTAGAACAGTAGCTCTAGTATTGATTGCATTCTTTAAAAGAAAAAAAAAAGAAAATCAATATAGTTTTGTCTTTCCCAAAAAGATACCCCAGTAACTTCTTGAAATACCATTCATTCCTTATACGAGACTGTTCCTTTCACAGTACCAGGAGTTAAATAAATGGATTGATTTTGTTTCACCCAAGATAAGAGGAGGGAGAACTGCAATGGGAAGAGGCTGAGGAAGCAGCCCACGACAGACGAGTTTGGAAATAAATGACAGCCCAAGGTGTTTTCAACACACGGGAAGGACTCAGGTGTAAGGTAAGGTAAGATTAGAGTCTTGTTTGGCTAAGGATATGTTCACCTCAATATATGAGACCCATTAATTAAGATTCAAATGAGAGTGGACAACATTTTGTTAGTAGTATTTATTATGTTACAATTTAACACTTGGCTGGTCAGGATTGATGACGGATGTTTTCACCTCTATATTTGCATAGCCGTGATAAATAAATTAATTACATGGGTGCCAGTGGATGAAGTTGAAAAATCCTGAGGTAAAGACTTGACTGCCCAACAAATACAAATTTTACCTACAAGCATATGTACCTGCGTACAAACTTCAATTATCGGCACAAAAAAATGTTGAATAGTCGTAAAAAGAGTACAGCTTTTGCCCAGAGGATGTTGATCATTTGATTAAGGTATTTACAGTGGTCTGACAACTGCGGAATAAAGAGGGAAAAATCGCTAAAATAGAATAATTTTAATGGTGGCTTTGATAATTTTAAGGTAGGAGAGGAACCAGAATCTTCATTTTGACAGTATGCCGGCAGCTTGCAGCAATCTGGCCTCCAGGTGTGGAGTTGAAAAAGAAATGACCCAAAATAACTGTAAAGAAAACTAAATCTATGGTAGTCAGCAAAGAGCTCCACAAACATAGAATCAAAATAAACAAAGAAACACTTGAACAAGTGGATAGCTACAAATATCTAAGAGTCATAATATCATCAAATTGTAGTCTTAAAGAAGAAATTAATTAATCAGAGAATTTCAAAAGCAACTAAAGTGTATAGTCAGCTTGGGCAAGCTTTCATAGGGAAAAGAGAATCAACTATAAAAACCAAAATATCAATATTTAATTCTATCTATTGCCCAACTCTTTTCTATGGAAGTGAAACAAGGAGCTTGGATAACAAAGATAAAAAAAGGTTGCATGCAAGTAACATTAAATATCTAAAACGATCAATAGGCAAGACAAAGAAAGATAAGATAAGAAACACAAGAATTAGAGATTGTGAAAATAGTAATTGTATGAATACGGTGTCGAGATAAGAACCGGCAATCCAGATATCCGTGGTTCGAGTCCCGGCCGTGGAGGTCGATTTTTTTAGACAATTTATTTTTCTGTATTTTTCTGTATTTATTTGCCTTTCTCTATGGCTTTGTCTTGTTCTTATCTCGACACCGTATTCATACAATTACTATTTTCACAATCTTTGATTCAAGGCGTCTGCTCCCCGCCATTACTTCTGTGTTTCAAAACAAGAATTAGAGGGGAAGTTTAAAACAGAAAGCCTTGCATTTACAATAGAGAAGAACCAACTTCGGTGGTTTGGCCATGTCAAAAGGATGGAAAATGACAGGATCCCAAAACAAATTTTAGAATGTAAATAGCAGGGAAAATTGCCAAGAATTAGACCAAAGAAATTGTGGAAAGAAGCAATTGCAGACAAAAGAAAGGTTGTTAACTTGTAGATGCAAAAAGGAAGAGCCTAGATAGGGATCAGTGGCGGAAGTTTGTGTATAGCAATTAAGCCTTACACTGAAAGGTACTAAAGGTAAAGATAAAGAGAGAAAGGGTTAAAACCCACGATAAGCCGGTACGTACCAACATGGGTGAGGACAAAAAGGTATTCGTCTTCCGGCAGGCCATAGTAGTAGGTGGGCTGTTCCAGCATGTGGTGTAGGGAGCCGCCCTCGCAGTACTCCATGATGAGCACCGGCTGCTTGCTCCCATCCTGAGACACACACAAACACCCACGTATGCACAATCAAGGGGGAAAAGAATTATTATCACTTTTAATGTTAAGAATTCTTAAGTAGTTCTTCTCACACCATAGCCTTCCAAATCTATCTAAAAAAAAAAAAAAAAACAACTTTGGTTTCAAAGCTTTTCAAGCAAAATATTATCTAATTAGAAAGGAAGACCTTCTCAAAAAACAAAATCAACAACAACAAAAATATGCTCAGGACATACAACCCCCTTGTATGAAAATCTTTCAAAGTGCACACCCTGCCTCTCTCTCTCTCTTCTAATTGATACACAAAAGTAGTCTCCACCCACTGAGTACGATTCTAAACATCCAATCATAAAAAATTTCCTGAATACTGAAACGCATTGTGGTAATTGGCTCATTGGTCCTTCTCATTGAGCAGATATCACCGAGACAATAGCAGCTATTGTTTGGCATAAGATTGAGTTATACTCCATGTGTATTGCTCATTATGCCATACAAGATTAGGCATAGTAGACTGATAATCTGCCGGTCTTCATTTCTTGTGATCCAGGGGTTTTCCTAGCTCCTTGGAGCTGCTGAATCCCAACATGGCTCAGGCGGTATGAAGGGGATATGGATAACAAAACTGAATACTGAAGATTATCCTGGGTTTTTTTTTTACATTTACAACACAACCATAGAGAAACAAAAACCAATAACTGACTTTCAAACTTTCACTAGTGGTAGGTTTATGTGAAATTGTTCCATTCTTTAGCAGGGGTCTTCAATAAATTACAATCTTCTTTTGAAATCTTTCACACTCTTGCACTCCACACACTCATCCCACAACCTGTTCCGTATGCATGCGCAGCCTGAGGACCAAATGAATTTTTATGTACATTCGTCTGTTCTGTCAGTTCAAGCTTAATCATTCATTATGGCCTGTTCTTTAGATGGATCCCCCTGTGACGCTCATGGGGATAAACAGTCAATCACTCTCAGTAAAGGATTTTTCTCTGACATTTCCTTCAAAGCAGACAGGGCAGGCAAACACACACACACACACACAAAATGTCATTACTTGTAGTTGTGATACTTAGTCACTTTTTCATTCTCAAAAATGATTTTTCATTCAAAAAAGACTGCAGAGTTATTAGGGTTTTTTTTTTATGTTGTTTTTTATTTAGTTCTCCTTCTTTCCCCCACCTCAAATTGGATGTCCAAGAACTGGATGATGTTTCGGTGATTAAGTTGGCTGAGCAAGTCCAGTTCCCTGAGATCGGCATTGCGGCTAGCTGGGAGCAGGTGCTTGTGAAATGACTTAACTGCAACCACTTGCCCAGTGTCCTGAGCCAAAAAAAAAAAACAAACAAAAAAAACCCCTTAAAGCTGTGAATATTTGGCGTACAAGAAGGCAATAATATACAAGTGCGAAAAATGATCTGCCAGAATTTTACAGACTGTAACTCAAAATTGTACAACGTATTGTTGTCAATAACAAAAATAAGGAGAATTTATTTTTTATTTTTTGGTGGGGGGGGGGGGGGGGGGGGGGTTGTGAGTAATTAAGAACAATTTTTTATAGACTATTTAAAAAGGAAATTTGGCAATCATTTAGACTTTGCAACAAAGTACTGGAAGAATCAGTCAAGCAGCAATATGTTTATATATATAATATATATAGCCCGTATGCCTTGTATAATTCCATGAAGTAGTGATACATTTAAAATGAGTTTTCATAGCAGCCATTCAGTTATCTTACTTTCCAGCAAGGTATCTTGTAGCTAACAAACAACAAGGGAGAAAATCAGTTACATATATGGTAACAACAAACAGACTCAGATAACTGACTATAATCTATCATGTAAACAACGCCCAATTTAACTAAATGCAAATGCTTTCTCCTCCATCCTTCACTTCTCCTGAACTCTAAAATCCATCTGCTTTTTATTTCGCTGCTTTTGGTAATCCATGTGCACATCTCTCCTCTCCTGCTGAAGCCAAAGTTCAAACAAGTGTCAATAAAATCTTTGCCTTTTTCACTCAACAAACACTTTAAACTCACCCGCTTCCTCCCCAGGTATACAACGGCACTTGCACCTCTACCAAGAGAGTCTGCCGTGTTCCAGGTGTAATGCTTACTACTGAGCAGCACCCCTGAATGGAAATAAAATTACACGATGTAAGAGATACAAAGAACGGTATGAAGAACATTGAACTAATTTAATGCTTCAACTCCCAACAAGATAAGAACTCCCCCTTTCAAATACCAAGGCAGAAGCCCTGAAGTCTACAGTCTCACAGTCACAGTGTAAATAGATAGGAATGTATACTGGTGACTCCATGGATTCTACGCAATGAGGTAAAAATTGTTGTGAATTTATATGCATAAAAGTTTGATTAATTCCTCATGAATATAAATTGATATCTCAAAAGCTTTTATGTAGGATGAATTACTCACAAGCACAAATATAAATCATTTTCAAACACTTGCTTTGCAGTGGCTTTTTCAATATGGGTCAATTAGAGATTTAAACTAAAAGCAAGATTCTGTCTGTCTGTCTGTTCGCTATGCATTTCCAACTGATGGATTCCCACCAAATTTCACGCACAGGTTCATCATAACCCTGGACAGGTCATTGTGGGGTTCAAGTCCTTAATTTTTTACGCATATGTGTGTGCATGCCATAAATGTGCGGTTTGCTCTTAAGTTGCATTGCCATTCAGCTTGACTAAACTGCTTGTAAGTCTGTCCAACACACACTCATACTGGTGTTTAAAGTGAGTTTCGTGCACCTTGAGAAAAAGGTAATTCACGTTCAAAGGCGAAACTGTGGCCGTTGTATATTTTCATTGTTTCATTGTCAGTGAAGAAAAAGAGTATTTAAACTGCACTAAGTTTGATTTTGGACCTGGCAACGCCAGGTAATTCTGCTAGTTAGAGATAACAACAAAATAACAAATATATCTTATTTAACTCCCTAATCATTTCTTAACACAAAACTTGTCAGTCCACTCTGGTGAGACTCCAATCCAGAGACAAATATGTCTTAAACCAATGTTGACTCTTAAGCAACCCCCAAAATGTCTCTGTGATGGAATACAAAAATAGCAAACAGGTGGAGTGTGTCAATATATTCAGAATAAAGGAGAAACAAAAAACAGAATCTCTTGACATTGAAGACTGTTTAAGAGTAAACAATTCTACACAATTCTCAATGGTCGCGAGCTCTGGATAATGAGATAGTTTTAGTAAAACCCAATCAAACGTTGAATTTTTCACTCTTACCTTTAACAACTGGAAATGTAGACATCGGTTGGAGGTCATCAACTTAGAAGTGTAATAAACTACCAACAAAAGTAACTCAAAAAGAAACAATGAATACGATGTAAATGAAATCTTTTTGGCCCAGACCACAAGAATTTGTTGTGATGCAGAAAAATAGAAAACAAGAGACCTCAGCAAAGCTGCTTACAACACAACAACAAAAGCAGGTTAGAACTGATGAATTTTCAAACTATTTAAGATCTCACAGCATTGGACTTAAACACACTTTGATTTAACAAGGTTCAAATATATAGCAGCAAAGCTTTTTGACGTGGATGTTGATTTGACTTACGAATGCAGCTCCAGAACATATACACAGGATTATACTATAATTCCTGAGAGAAGAATATGAAATAGAATTCACAATTAACAACTTGAATGAAACTCCAAGAAATGTACTACCGTACCAACCCCGCAATAATTATGAACAAAAAATTACTACGAAAAAAATTGAACACAGCTCCTAAAAATGAGCAATCAACCAAAAGAATAACTCCAAAGTTATCGCAATATTATATAGAAAAAACCTGAGAACAGCTCTGCTCCCACGAAAACCACAGTGACAAAAAAATTACATCAGAAAACCTAGAATGCAGCTCCAAAATATGTACACAACAACGAACAATAAATCCAGAACAATGAAGACTTATGTGCAGAGGCTAAAACTGAGATACTTAACACAAGAAACAAAAAAATCCCAATAGAAGGAATTAATAATATATAATGAATGCTACGGTGACCGACTCCACCAAACAAATGCTATCTACATGGGTATTTTTTTACACACGTTTCTTTTAATCCTAAAGAAATTAACTTTCTCGTCTTTATCCTCGCCAATGAAGTTCTTATTAAATGTCTAAAAATGGAGTCATTGATAGAGCACAAGAAAAGGCTTTTCCTCCTTCCATACATGCCACGGAAAACAAAAAACAGAAATAATACGTAAACAGGAACAAGGAGCAGAAGTTGAATGAAAATGTGTGTCACAAAAGATGCTTTTCTGGTCTTGACAACAGGATTGTGATTTGGTGCATTGTTACTTTTTTCTCTTCAATAGAAATCATGGGCTGAAATGCAGGCTATGCAGGTATCTGTTAGAAAGAAAGGAGAAAATGTAAAAAAGTTTTGAATGGATGTAAATGAATCATTTAATTCACAACTTGTCTTTATTTAAAAAAAAAAAAAAAAGCTTCAGTTGTAATAAGAGTTTCATCTCCACCTTTTCTTGTTGGGTTTGTTTTTTCCTATTTAACATTTCCATTGCACATGGCAAATGATGTAATTTTTATTATTTTTATTTTTTATCTCTGTCAGTTAAAAGCTCTTCAGACCTTATTTTAAACTGCAGATAATATATATATATATATTTTTGTGTGTATATATTATTATGAAACATGTAAAAAAAATAAAAAATTCTCAAGACCGTATTCACTCGTCAGGCGAAAAATTATCAATAAGGGCTGCGCACTACTTGTGACTGCATTTATAAGGGCACTTTTTCAGCTTGTTGCAAAATTCGTCATTTTGGGGTTTTGCTCTACCAAAAACACAGGGACAGGTTATTAAACAACTATCTTTTTAAAGAAAATGAGAAAAGTTTGTGGAATTCAAGTTGCTGAGGTTAAAATCTATCAGCTGGGAGATCCATGTCTGCTCTGTGATGATCGACGGAGAAATAGTGATTTAAAATGGTTCTTCTGCTAAGGCTGTTTACATTGCATTCACACAGTCGACGAGATTAGAACACCTCAATAAAACTTCTTTGTTTTCTTGTTTCTCTTCAGTTAAATATGATAAATAAACCCTTTTACACCATCTAAAATAGAGAAAAATTCGGGATTGAAAATATTTGTAATCTTTCACCTTAAAGAACACAAAAAAGGCTCCTTGTTAGTTCTCGTAACTAGATACACACACAAAAAAGTATTAATACACTTTTTAGTGCTTTTTCCCTTGTTTGTCAAAAAAGTAAATGCTGTGATGAAGATCCTCAGACTTATTCGGGGTTTAAACATGCGAAGGAAATTTCTTTGGTTTTGGAGATTCTTTATTCCACATTCAACATCTAAACAACCATTTTCCTACAAAAATTTCATAATTAAACAAAAACTAAAAATTATTACACTCTCTAAGTCCGTACAATTCGCCTTTATACAACTGGTTGGGATTTGATTGTTTCAGATCAGCTAACGCTGTTTTCCAATGACAGTCGCTGATATCATTATCATAAATATTTCGGGATGAAAAGGACATTTTTGGAGGCAGTGGTTATTCGGAACACGCTTTTTCCTATAATCCTTATAAATCAAAAGTACCATAACCAACAGTCCAAGTGATGTGTGTAGAAAAGTATTTTAAAAGCTTCGAACCGGTATTTCCAACCACTACCAGGAACAAAGACTCAGTATAGACAAGACAGATTTTATAGCATAATATTATGAGGAATACAGGAGCTGGCACTGTGAATAGATAATAAACAGAAAATAGTATAGACACAGTACCGAGGTGAGTCAAAGCCATATAAAAAAAAATGGAAAAACGGGAAGTAATCAGAGGAGGGAATCGAACCCAGGACCTGCTGCGGCACCCATCCCCTTGCCACTGCCCAGGACAGCGGGCCTACCAAATGAGTG
Source organism: Melibe viridis (assembly GCA_039654465.1). Lineage (NCBI taxonomy): Eukaryota > Metazoa > Mollusca > Gastropoda > Nudibranchia > Dendronotidae > Melibe > Melibe viridis. The sequence continues at coordinate 1,561 of JBCIKM010128814.1, read as the reverse complement.
GTGGATGAATGAAATAAAGTTAAGAGTTAAAGAGGGAAAGCCGCAAACTAGGACCTACAAGTTTGAGTGGGTGGAGATTTTCCAAAGTGCGTCGTTCATTTCATAGAGAAATATTTCCATGATACATTATACATCGTTGGTCACTGACGTCGTCAAAATGCTGAAGCCAAGCGTGAAAATATTGTCATGATAATTGGCTAGGCTGGGTTAAGACAACTTTTCTTCACAAAAGAGTTCAGTTGTAGAAACTCCTTATAGTTCATCAGGAATGCTCTCTGCCTGCAGAACTATCTTTCCGTAAGTAGAGACAAAGGATGTAGGCTATCAGCTGATTTTTCCGATTACAGGGTTAATTATTAATACAGACTCATTTTAATCATTTCCTAGTTTTTGTCTACCTACAGCTGAAATCATTAGAGCAAAGAATGACGAGAGACAATAATGCAAAGTGCATAAATTAAATACGTTTTGGTTTGTTTTGGTTTGGTTTGTTTATTTGTTTGTTTGTTTGTTTGCTTTTTTGTTGTTGTTTGTTTTGTTTTGTTTTTGTTTTTTGTTTGTTTGTTTGTTTGTTTTTTGGGGGGAGGGGGTTGCTGTGCGCCGCAAAATGCAAGACGTCTATAAAATTGGGATAGGCATTGAGTCCTTTCAAACTATGGACAAGAAATGCTTTGAACGTGAACTTGAAAGTGGCTGTATAGCTTATTCAATGGAACCCGAAATGCCAACTTCACCATTATCCGGAATTCAGCCGTATAAGAAAACATCCGTTTCAATTACTTTCTCTTATTTAAAAAAGCTTTTCTTTCTAAGTAATACATGATTATGTCAATGAACACCAAGAATATTTGTAAGAATATTTGCAGCCAATTGTCTCTCATTTAATTTGATCTTAACATACGTTCCCAATATTAGCGATAATATCCGTTCAGAATTTTCACCTGATTTCTTCTTTGTCTTTGTAATTTACATAAGTGTTTCAAATAGAATTACAAAACAATAACTTGTTGATTAACTACCAGGTGAACCATAAAAAGAGACCACTTCAAATCTGGATTAATTGACACTTTGAATAACTGCCAGAATTTTGTTCACTGCCATAAAAGATATTACAACTGAATTTTACAGACACTTATTGCGGTTAGTTGGTCTCACTGTCTGTAAATTTTCAATGTGGGAATTATAGGAACTATTGGAAACGCGACTCATTCTGCACGATTGTAGGTGTGACGCCAGACACAATATAGGAACTCGATCCGGCACGGTGAGTTCACGTCGGTTAACATGCAGGCGTCAGTTGGCGGGATCTATAAACATACTCGAACAGTGAACTCCCCCTGGCTGACCGGGGTCAAGGTGGCCGTAAAAGCCAGCCTCAGTGGTACTGAGTCATTTCAAATCGCTTTGGGATGGAGTTACAATACATATTCTTTGAGTATGATGAATAATCGTGTAATTCTATACACCCTGTAATTTGATTGATTGATTACTACTACTACTACTACTACTACTACTACTACTACTACTACTACTACTACTACTACTACTACTACTACTACTA
>JBCIKM010128703.1:0-13935 GCA_039654465.1 Melibe viridis | reverse complement strand
CCTGTGTGTCAGCGCAGCGTTCACACTGCGCAAACACATTTGCTTCAGTAAAATATCATCACACATTTCTCAGTCGGAGTTGAAAGGAGTTACACGAGCTCTTAGTATGTTACACTGCAAATTGCTGCAGTCGTGGGTTGTGCATGAGCTTCTAATGTTCTATGGTCTACTAAATTTACTAAGCCGTTGTGCATTCCAGCGCAGGCACTTAACTATGGATGAAGCCTAAGTATACTACAGGGATGGTTATATTAGTGCCTACAATCAAATCTTTACCCTTCAATCTACTGTCACCAGAAACCTCTTTTTTTTAGGTATAGTTTTGGGACCATTGGGACTTCCTTGCTGGCTTATTGATGGCCAGGTTCAAACCCATCTCTGAACGTTTTTTTATGTTGTTTCATTTTCCTTAAAATTTTACTTTCATTTTCTTCCTTCTTTTCCTATCTTTTTCAACTATTGTCGGAACTATTCTTTCTCTTTACCCCGATAACACGTTACTCATATTCTGCAGGATTGGTATTCAAACCAGCACTTTGCGTCTCAACATCCATCCTTTGGTTGTGGGAATGGTATTAATACTGGCCACCCTCTCCCTACCCGTTTCACACAAGCAGACTGACACGGCCACTCTGAATTTTTGTGCATTACAGAAGGCAGGGGATAAAAAAAGGAATTCATTTGGAAACAAAAGTAGAGGCTGCTGGAAGCTGGGTTGTCACTGAATATAAAATACCGTGGTAGGAGTATTTAAGTTTCCATAGGGATTAGGAAGTAAATTGAGCGTTTTGGGTAACCCCTTCTTCAACAGGACAAAAAAAACCCAACAAAAACCACAAATCAGCAATGTGGAGAAATCATGATAATGAGATCCATGAAGGAGTAACCCGAGACGTCCAGTTCACTTGTTCCTAGTCCTTACATAAAAGCTTACTTACTCCTACCACGGTATTTTGTATTCATTTGGTAAAAAGAATGGGGTTTCAACAAAATTTAAAAACAAAACCACCATACATACAGCCAATATAGTCTTATTTGATGCATAGAAAAGAAGTTGTTGGGTTAAAAAGTTCATCTAAGGCCTCCATTAACCTAACAGATGGTAACATAACTAAAATATAAAGTAAAGATCATCATCAGGAAAAACAAGGAACAGCCCTCTCCCACATAAATGATCCATCAACAGTAGGCTACCTATTCAATTGATCTGCTCATCTTTATGATTAAGTATACATAAGTTTTTAAAATATTCTAAACTTAACAAATCATTGCTGGAGTCAGTCTAAATTTTCTTCCCTATGCAAAAAATGTTTGCCAATGAGTGCCATTTAATCTGGTGTACTGTAAGACTATCATCTCATTTATACATAGGCAACATGTTCACAAGCAATAGTTAATGAAAATTGAAACGCAACGATTTTCAACTCATCGACATGAATACAGGCGCGGATCCAAGGACAATATTGTTTTCACATACCGTCAAATCAGCCCTCTGTCCATTGTCTTGGATGTCATATTCACCGGTTACCAATACATTTGCGTGTATTTCTTCTCGGAGACACTTTTTCTGGCTTGACTGCAGATGAAATCTGACAGCTTCAACGTGATAAAGACATAAAGAAAAAATTGTTATTAAAATGTATGAAAAATCCATGATGGTTTTAAGTGATTGTTTCAGGTGGGCTCCGTTTCAAATTTCTCTTCTCTTGAGCTTTGATGCAAGCAACATTCTGCATTCGTCAAGCGAGCTTATGTTTGACTTCCGTTTTCACATTGCTAACGTGGCATTCGGTATTTTCCGGCCCAAATCGGCCCAAATCGGAAAAGTAGAATCACAGACGGGGTTTTCTGAAGGATTGACAAAATAAATTTTCGAACTTGATAGCTAGGAAAAAGAAAACCATTTGAGAATTGAAAATAGAATATTTGAAAATAATTGAATTAAATTCAAAGTAACCGCCTGCCCACACCCAAAAAACAAAAACAAAAAAAAACAAAAAAATATTTACTGCTGAACTTACGAACCTACCGGATGTTGATTAGTGTAAGGTCAAGAAACCGAAAGCGGAGAGTCGCCCATGGAAGATCAACGAGTCTGTAATGATTTTCTCCTTTGCCTGGAATCGGTTAGTATGTTGATAACTCTTGGGGTACTACTTACCCAGTGATGTCCCTGAACTGGGGTGCCATTGACTATGCCAGATATTTTATGTCTTTATGCAATTTTTGCTTAACAGTAAATTACAATTAAAATTGATAAAACTATTTTTTTTTTAATTCATTGTCGTGATTTATGCTTCAAGTTGTTTGATTTTTACTTTGTGTCAAGAGAAAGTGTTTATTGCTAAAGCTTGCTTATAAAAATTAAAAAACAAATATAAAATTAACAATACCTAATGAGCATGAAAAGAAAAGAACAAAAAGGAACATTTTAATCAAAAGGCATTTAAAGAGCCAATCTGGTAACCAGAGTTCCTTGAAATTTCAACTAAATGTTTGTGTCCTAGTTTAGGGACATCAGTCGGTAAGTAGTACCACTCTAGGATTATATTTATCGTCAGTAATGACTAGATTACCGTAATTCTAGGACTACAAGACGCTCTTGTCCCTAAGCTGCACCCCTCCCCTCTCGAATTTAGATATATTTTTGATCCTTCTAGAAGCTGCGTCTTATTATTCCAAAAGATTAGGCCTGCCGCTCTCGGAGCAAAATTCCAAATTAATCCCCTCATGGACACGTTGGCTCAACTGGTAAGACATTGGAATTCCTGGCGCCTGAGTGTTTTATCCTTGAGGAAGGCACGTTACCAAACTCCATCAAATTTGAAATGGATGTAAAGCTTGGAGTTCCCCCTGGTTGTGGGCAATGCTGTCTCACAGGCGATTTGTACAGTCATATATGTTATATGCACATTGTTTGCTAGAGATATGGTATTGTGAAGCTCCTTGGCCTGAAGTGCTTGTTACTTTACTTTTGAATATGAATGCCTGAAATATTTTGCGGGTTGAGAGGCAAATTGTTGTAATTGCATAACCAATCTTGAGCAATAATTGAACAATTAGTGACATAAATCACTAACTGTCAAATGACCTACCGTTTCTCTCATTTACTTGGTGGAAAATTATTGCAACAACACTGAGTTCCCTTTTAATTTCAACATTTGAACATGATTTTCTCAAAATATGGATTATGTACTTATAATAATTTGCCTCTCAACCCATGATCTATAGTCTCCCAAAGTTCTCTTATCCAATTTTAAACACAACTTTTTCTCCTTATCAACTCAGATAAAAATATTATAAAGTAGTGTTGACTCATGGAGAGCCCACGGTATTTCCGATGTATTTCAATTTCAATTTAACATCCATGCTAGGTAATGTCTATGTGCAGAATTTATGGTGCTCATGATGATATATAAAATTAAATAGAATTTATCACCACTACAGAAATGTAAAACTGATTAACTTTCAAAATGAAATATTACAGATTCTTCAAAGAACACTCTCAAAACCCATATTTCTGACTTCTGCTGTAACTACCATTTTACTCCCTTCCCTTACACTCTTCCTGTAGCAAAAATATCTTTTTTTGAGGCCTAGACACACAGCACGTGATACAGAGCACTTTACAAGTAATCCATGAGTGACCACAGCAGCTATAAGTGGATTCCTACCATCTCTTTCAGTCAAGTTGGTTCTTTGTTGTCCATAAATCATGAATCCAGAACAGACGATATCAGCTTGAGCATACAGAATGAGGACAAAGATAACAACATTCATAAGGACATCAAGAAAGAGTCCTTTGAAGCAGATTTATACTTTGATGATGGACGTCGTAGAATTGATTTTGTTCTGGTGTACCGTGTGGATGAAACAAGTGTAGGTGTAGGAGAAGCAAAGAAGAAGGGTTGGCGAGAAGAGTTTCTGAAAAATCTTGTCAAAGAGGGATTGCAATTTGAGACCATTGCAAAACAGCATGCTAAGGCTTATTTCATCAAGATTCACGCCCCATGGGATGTATTAACAAGATATGCTGAAATCATGAACATGAAAATGCCTTTAGCTGAAAACGACATGCAGCTTTCCTCTAGTCTGCTGGAGCGGTGTCCCACACCTTTTCATTACAATGCAGCTGTGTTGCCTGAGCTGAAGGACCATTTCACAGCAGCCTTCACCAGAATTAGGGAGGCACATGGAGTCTTCATTGTTGAAGAGAAGGAAACTTTTTTTTCTCCAGCACAAAGAAGCATGATTACCAATACAATTCTTTCAAGAGCTGTTTTTGAAGACTTTGGAGATCCCAGTAAGAATAGATTTGGCATCAACAAGTTGCTGTCACTTGGAGCCTATACTGCTTGCTACCCCCTCCATGAGGGAAATGCCACTACTGATGGAACAAACCTTGAGCACAAAAATCTTAGACATCTTCTGCATGAAACCTGGGCCAAACCAAAAGTATGGTACAAGTTTCAACCACTCGATCATATCAGATTGTATTTTGGGGAAAAGATTGGCATCTACTTTACGTGGCTTGGTTGCTATACAGTCCAACTGATTCCAGCTGGTTTTGTGGGACTTATTGTGTTCCTCTATGGTTGCTTCTCTTTGGGTAGCAATAAAGTAAGTGAAGAAATTTGTGATCAATCATCAAAAACCTCAACTGGTAACATTGTCATGTGCCCACTGTGTGATGGACATTGCACCTATTGGCGACTACATGTGGCATGTTCAGATGCCAAAATTACTTATCTTTTTGATAATACTGCTACAGTATTCTTTGCTGGCTTTATGGCTTTGTGGGCAACTTACTTTCATGAGATGTGGAAGAGAAGAAGAGCAGAAATACAGTATGACTGGGATGTTGCTGATTGTGAAGAAGAGGAAATTTTACGTCCTGAGTTTGAGGCTGCAGTCCGCTGGCGGAGAATCAATCCAGTGACCAAGATTGAGGAACCTTTTATGAAGACACACTCTAGAGTCTGCAGGTTGTGCTCATCTGTCTTGGTTGTGATTTTCATGCTTTGTGTTGTTATCATTGCGGTTGTTGGTGTCATTGTCTATCGTGTCACTGTGTCAGCTGCCTTGTATGCTGTCAATGATACCACAATCAAATCAAAAGCCACTTTGATCACTTCCATCTCTGCAGCCTGTCTCAACTTGGTGGCTATTATCACCCTTGGTCAGGTGTACAAATTTATTGCAAGGTTCCTCACTGACTTTGAGATTCAGCGCACTCAGACTGAATGGGAGAATAGTTTAATCCTCAAGATATTCTTGTTCCAGTTTGTTAATAACAATGCATCTCTCTTCTATATTGGCTTGATCAAAGGGAAACTTGTTGGAAGACCAGGTGCCTACAATCAGTATGTGAATGGACAAAGGGAAGAAGAGTGTGGCCCAGCAGGCTGTCTGATTGAACTATCTGTCCAGCTGGCTATTATTATGCTGGGAAAACAAGCCCTTAGCAACTTGTCAGAGATCCTTTTACCAAAAGTGGGGAATTGGTTTAAGGCTAGACAAATCAAAGAGGAAAAGGAGAAACTAGCCAGATGGGAAAAGGATTACATTATGCTGCCTTTGCCACCCTTAGGATTGTTTGAGGAATACCTGGAAATGGTGCTCCAATTTGGCTTTGTGACCATCTTTGTAGCAGCATTTCCGTTGGCACCACTTTTTGCCTTTCTCAACAACATTATAGAGTTGAGGGTGGATGCCTATAAGTTTGTCACCCAGTGGCGACGGCCTCTGGCCAAAAAAGCTCAAGATATTGGTATTTGGTTCGGCATCCTCCAAGGAATCTCTCACATAGCTGTCATCAGCAACGCCTTCATTATAGCTTTCACATCGGAATTTATTCCCAGAATTGTCTACTCTATGGGCGACAAATATGGTATTGAAAGAGGGGACAATTATATACAATTTACGCTATCTAAATTCAACACCTCTGACTTCAATGATAAGAGCAGACCTGATAAACTGGATCAAGAAATTGGCAGTCCCACTTACTGCTGGTTTAGAGGTTTCTATAATGGACCTAATACAGATAAACCTTATGAACTAAGCATTTTGTATTGGCATATACTGGCAGCAAGGCTGGCCTTTGTGATTGTCTTTATATTTGCTGTTCACACCTTGTCATGGCTCATCTCTTTCTTGGTACCCGATGTCCCAAGGAATGTCAAGCTTCAAATCCTGAGAGAGAAATACCTTGCAAAGGAGGCTTTCATAGCATCTGAACAGCTTAGAGTTTAAAAAAAAAAAGTTGACTGATTCAGATCATTGAGTTGAGCCATCAATTATTAAATGCTGAAACGTATTGAAGGATGTGAGCACTTGTATCTTTCAATCTGACAAGTACTGTTAAAAAATACCCCACAACTCTTAATCCCATCACACAAACAAATAAAATCTATAGAATGCTGACACAGACATATGGATTTTTGTTTGTTCTCTCCTTCAGTTTTTTGTTTGCTTCCATTGCACTGTTGCTTTTAGGATTTTTTATTTGTGGTTGATTATTTTTTTTCTCCAATAGTTTTATACTTCTTTGTTGATTGTTGCTTATTATCTTGAACCATGTTTGATAGCCTTTGAAAATTACTTTCAAGAATATTGAATTTTCAATGAAATTTCAGTTTTGTTAAAAATCTATCACCTTTCGAAGTTCAAGTTTTTATGTCTTGTCATATTATTTTACGAGCTGTTATTTTATTTTTAAAAGGTTGCTAAAATATTAGAATTTTCCAGTTTTTACAACTTAAATGTGAGAAAACTTTGAAGTATATTCTCCATTCGAATATCTCAATGAAGCATCGTTAAACTCTTTATCTCCTTCATGTACTAGGCTTTACTCATTGCAACTATATCCATGTGACTGCCTGTAGGAACAGGGAAAACTGGAATAATAAAGAATTTTAATTATTTTTAATGGAAATGATTGTTTAGTTAAGAATCGGTAGGAATCAGGTGGATGACAGTGTTGTAAGGTAATAAAATAGTCTACTGTTTTTTTAATCAGGGTGTGGAAGTTAATTTTGCTGAATTTAATCCTTATTTATCAAAACAACTTTCTGTTGCAGGTGATGTGAACAGATTTCATCTTTTCAAATCACAAATATGTCTGCTGCTGGAAAGTAAGTTTCTCTGTGTCATCTTTATCATCAATTTTGGCAAAACAACTTTGGATTACTGTCCATCCACCTTTTTTTGCCCCCTTTCAGTTTTCATTGCATACGATTTGTAGAATGTCATTTTGCAATTCTTGTTTTTTAAGTTTAAGGTCAGACTTTTATTTTGAATACTTCAATGAAAAAAAAATCTTAACACCTTTCTGATGAGAGACCAGTATTCTCACAAAACTGTCCAATGCAGAACTGCCCAGTTATGAGTAGTCATGGATCATGATAGTGCAGTATAAGTTTATTTTACTACGATACCTTGTACTTGAATATATGTATGCACATACTTTCTTTTTATCCTTACTGAATATTGACAGCTATTTTTGGAGTATTGTCGAAGAAACGATAAATTTGATTAAAAAATTCTAATTTTTATGAAAATTTAACTGTGAAGACGGATGACCAGATTGTTTTTGGGGTACTATTTGAACCACTTACTAGGGGTCTGAAAAATTGAACAGTGACCGCAAACGGGAAGTTTTAAAAGCAAATCACTGTTTTTATTCAATAGAGGAGGGCTTAATTTAAGGTTTTTGGGAATTTTGTATTTTTTGTATATTTTCATGGGTCACCTTTGGCCCTGGGAGAAATACGTAACTCTTTCTGTAAGCTCGGTTAGAAAGTGACTCAACCCTAAAATGTTAAGAAGAATAAATTAACCCTAAAAGCCTAATGAATAGAAATAATAAAGATGTAAAGAAATAGATAACATTCTTATATCTACAAATTCCTATGAATTCTTGTAAATTTAATTTGTTTTTTCAATTTCAATGCCTTTTTTTTGTGTGCAGGATAGTGGTGGTGATGCTTGAGAGCTTGGCAGGCACAGGTCACAGAATATTTCGTCAGCGACCAAAGAGTGCAGAAAAACTAGAATTTATTCTTTTTGATCCGCAGGGTAAGTGTGTTGGCGTTAAGTGTTTTTTTTTTAAAAAATCTCACAATGGCTCCTACATTACTTGGGTGGTAGTGGTAGGCGGGCGGTTGACTGGTGTCCCTGGTGGACACTTCTACTTGTGTTTCTTATCTTTTGCACTGATGATGTTGTCTTACTTTTTCCCCTTTATTGAGATGTCCTGTTTTTATTGTTTTGTTTTGGTACATAACTGCAGGGTCACAAGTTAAACATACTGAGTACTTTTTTACACAAAGGGGGTTTCAAGATCCTGGGTCTTCCTGAACCTTTATGCTGTTCTGAGTGTTGGCCATTGCCTATTCTTGTTTGGAGAGATGATATATTTTGTCATCGTTAATCATCTCTCAGTGTTGTTGATTTGTGTTTTGAGAGATGATATTTATTTTTTAGTGTAAATCATCTCTCTGCAATTGTAGTTTGATCTGTTCCCTCTTTGAATTACTGGATCATCTTGGTTTCCTCTGGGCTTCTCTATGACTCTCATGTGTCGTGGAGCCCTTAAACCACCAATAAACAAACAAATTGCTTGAGTGGTGACAGTGCAATGTAGCCTGTATAAGCACTTCCTTAGAAAAACAACAGATGGTCACTTACATGATTTTCTGTTCGACAGATTGCCAAAGCTCATCTGTCAGTTTTCTTCTCCCTCCTTCCACCTGAGCTCCTTCATCCATCTTCTATCTTCTCTCTCTCTCTCTCTCTCTCTCCAAAGTCTGTCCTTTTTTCACTTCCCGTCTCTTTGCCTCCCCACCTCTTCTGTCTTCCTTCTCTCGCTCTCTCTAACTCTCTCTACTTCCTTCATCCCCACCCCTCTCATTACACTCACTCACACTCTCTCTCTCCCTCCATTCTCTCTATCTCTCTCTTTCCTTTTTTTTTTTTTTTGTTCTTTGTCTCTGAGAAAGGCTGTGGTGACAAAATTTCTTCTGCATTTCCATGTTTGAATTTTAGCTGAATCCTGATCACTATATTTAAGAACTCCTGGTACAGATCTCAAATTTTGTTTTCTTCTTTTCTTTTTAATAATAAAAGCTTGACTGATGTTTCATGAAAGCCACTTAAAACTTGAAAAGTTTTCATCCAAAATTTGAAAGTTTTGTTTTATTTTGTTTTATTTTTCAGTCCAGTCGAAGGTCCTGTACAGAGAGAAGAAAAAAATCAAAACCTTGAGGTCTAAAAAGTGACATTGACTTCTTCTGCATGCCCAATGGCCCTATGACGAGTGAGGATAGACTATTTGGTGTTCATCTTACGACTTTCATATCATTTAACAAATCTTGAATAAAGCCTTTCTTTTTTTATGCCATGAAAGTCTAAATTATTGTTCAAAAGACGCAGTCTCTACAGACAGTCTGCCAACATAATTCGTTCTTGACAAAAATCTGGGATAATGGAATATTTTGGATTTATGCAATTTGTCTCTCCCCTCCCCCTCCCCCCCTTCTCCTCCCAAAATTCTAACTCCATACTCTGGGGATGGTGAGCTTACTGATTAAGAAGTAAATTATGCCTACAAGCTGTCACTATTTAAGTGTGAATGTTTGATGGTCCAGCAATGAATGAAATGTATATCTATACTAGAAAAATTGAATTTTGTTTGAATGAACATATGTGGAATACACAATAGTGAGTAATGTGGATTTTTAAAGTTAAAAATGAGTGTTGGATAAACGATGTTAGACTACCTGAAGATGAACAAATGTTGAATGTGAAATTCATTGAAAGTTTGGTTTTAAGTCATAATTTGATACACTGTTGATAATGAGAATGAGATTTTCAATTGCAAGTGTTTTGTAATTATTTGTCTGCGTTAGTATTAAAGAATCAAACATGTATGTTTTTATCACTTTTTTATTCCTGGAAGGTGTTATGTCGTGTCACTGTGTTGGTATGTTTTGGTTAATGTTTATTGTTTCAGCCTCTTGTTGAGAAGAGTCCTGATGCCTGCTTGTGCAGGGTGAACAGGCTAATCTGGAGGAAGGGGAAATGCTGATTCAAAGTAACAAAGTGTCAATTTCCATTCAGTTCACTATGTCGTATGGTGCATGGAAATCTGTCCACACATCCACCATTTCCATGGGATTTCAATGAATACTATTAACAAGATTTAAAAAAAAAGATTTTAACAAGAAGTTTTCACTCTAGATGGCAGATTTACACAAACGGGCCAAAAAACAGCCTTCTCCACTGTACAAGAAAGCATTATTTACTTAACCTTCCAGATTTTTAGCAGTAGTACTACAGTACTCACGGGATATAAGCACGCCGAATTTAAGCACGGTATGCAATTAAGCATGGCTAAGGCCGGGTACCGAATTTTTACCATATAATAAGTACTAATTTAAGTACGCAGGGTACGTATTTAAGCACACATAGTAAAGCGAATCGTTAAAAAATTATTTGACTAATAAAAAAAACCCAGAGTATCTAAATTTGAGAATTGTAGCAATCCAATCCAGCCGTCTGCTCTCTACACGCTCTTGTCCCGCCCCTCACTATACTACATTACAAAACCAACCCTCCTTCCCCTCTCCGCTGGAACAGTGCCACTTTATGACAACTGGCGCGTGCCGCGTGACCTATTGTGATGCACACATTTAACCTTGCTGGTAAAACAACAACCAATCACTTGTGTTTTGTTTATTGCCTGTCCAATCAAATCCCATCATGCTCGCATTTTTGACGTCATTAATCAGCTGTTGCACCAAACGGCCCGCAAAGCTAGATTGTACGTTCTTTCTTATTCATTTGCCATTCGACCGACCTACATAAACTTCGATTTGCTCTACAAGATGGCATCAACATCCTGAAAATGCCTTACTCTTACTATTGTTGTAAAATTTAAAACAATATCCGAACTACAATCTGAAGAACCAAGAACCTTCTCCCTAGACCGTGCTTATATCTGTGAGTACTGAAGTGACACAATTAAACTGAAGAAAAAATTCTCTCAAAATTAAATTTTCGATAAAATTGAATTAAATTTCCCACAATTACCTTTAATGCCTCTAGAAGAGGTAATAATATAGGTAGAGAACTTATTATTAATTGCTAAAAGTTTTCAAAATTTCATGATTTACACCACAAATGACACTGATACTTTCCCATGTCTTGTCAAGCCAAACTCATCCACATTTTCCTATTCATAAACAGATGAATGAACAACATGTCATCCATCCTCAATTGAATTTTAGTTTTGGTCAAGGTCAGAAAAATTTGCTTTAGAAATCAATTTGAGACGTAGGGAAATTCCACTGAATTTGTCCCCTAAAGCTGACGATAAGCTTTTGTTGATAAAAAAGAAGCACTCTAAATCAGCATGAAATAATGTTGGTTGAAAACCACAGCAATGCAATGTAGAATGGGTAGTGGTAGTGTTTTTCATAGTCAAGGAGATCATATAGTTATAGCAGGTATGCAACTTTTAAAAAAACAACTTGGTGTTCCTTGTGGGCACTTGAACTTCTGTTTCTTATCTTTTACACTGAAACTATCGCCTTACTTTTTCCCCTTCTCTGTGATGTCCAGTTTTTGTTGTTTTGTTTGAGTTTGAGACTCAGTGACCATCCCTTATTTCAGGCCTTTTGGTACATAACTGTAGGGTCACAAGTTAAACCTACTGAGTACTTTTGTATACAAAGGGGGTTTAAAGATCCTGGGTCTTCCTGAACCATTATGCTGCTACGAGTGATGGCCATTGTTTATTCTTGTTTGGAGAGATTACATTTTTTGTCATTGTAAATAATCTCTCAGTGGTGTGGATATGTGTTTTGGGAGATGATATTTATATTTTAGTGTAAATCATCTCTCTGCTGTTTTTTCTTTGAACTAATTTTATCATCATGCTTTCCTCTGGGCTCCTCTATTACCCTAAAATCACAAATTAACAAACAAACCCATGGCCCTAGTCTGAGAATCTTTTGCCTTCAAAACACTCTGCTGATGTGTGTTCTGTTAGATTATCTTTTTTCTTTTTTTTTTTTTGTACCCTTGTTTGGTCCCAGTTGTTTGTGGGAGTTTTTTGGGTTTGTTTTTTTTTGAGTGAAGAATATCTGTGTGAGTCTCAAGTGTCAAAGTAAGCTTTTCTCTCGGGCACCTCTATGACTATGACCCTCGTGTGTCATGGCGCCTTGGAACAAACAATGAACAAACAAATTATCTCAAGGAAAAGCAATGTCTTAAAAATAAAAGAATGCAGAAAGCTGCTTGATCAAGTGGGATTTCAACAATTAGTACAAATATTAAATCTGCCCTATCTACATCGTTTGACTCGAGAGACTGATCGGGGACTGTTATTTCTGGTCTCTCGTCACACCTGGATCCCGTTTGTGTACACCAAGTCTTTGTAGGACTGGATGAAATTGCGAATAATATTAAACCTGCTATGGCTCCCATCACCTAGCAAACTTTGGAAAATGGAATGATTAGCTACCCAAAAAAACCAAAAAAATCCACTTACCTCTCAGCCCCAACCTTTCAAAGGTCCTATGAAGGGATTGGGTCTAAGCTTTAAGAACCTCACAGATGCCGTGAGTAATATGTGGTAAAAGCCTTGTGCCAGGAGTCCAAAGAGAGGTTTTAATCCCAGGTCATAATCATAACGATTGCTGCACCTCTTGCAATGTTTCACTGAAACTAAACCTTGGTGACCATGATGGCAGCTTGTGGCCTTTTCCTCACTCCAATCCAGAACATGGTCTTTTGTAACACGAACCCAGTCTCAGATCGATTGGGTAAATTTATGAATGACTTCATGTCTTCCTAACGAGTGGGTCATCGGGGATCAACAAATGAGTTGGTCGATCATGTAGACATCTATGTATCTGGTACTTAGGCCAGAGAGGAGACCGATGCTCTCTCTCCTCACCTGCAATTGGCATTCCTCATTTGAATCAGAACAACACACAAAAGGTTTTATTATAGTTATAGTCTAACCAACAAATAATAAAAACAATAGTCAAGGCCCCCGTGGGGACCTGGGGAATATAATAATAGGTCCCCTGCACGCCGGCAGGAAGTGAAAACCTTCCAAAGGCAGCGGGTGGTTGGTGGGAGTCCCTGGTAGTGGTAGGCTCTTCTACTTCTGTTTCTTTTCTTTTACACTGAATCTATCGTCTTACTTTTCCCCCTGTCCTGTGATGTCCTGTTTTTGTTGTCTTGTTTGCTACTCAATGGTCATCCCTTATTTCATACCTTTTGGTACATGACTGAAGGGTCACAAGTTAAACGTACCGAGTACACGTTTGTACACAACGGGGGTTTAAAGATCTTGGGTCCTTCTGTACCATAATGCTGTTATATGTGATGGCCATTGCTTATTTTTGTATGGAGGGATGATATTTTTTGTCATTGTAATTGTAAATCATCTCTTGGTGGTGTCGATATGTATTTTTAGAGATGATATTTATTTTTTAGTGTTAATCATTACTCTGCTGTATGTGGTTTGATCTGTTCAATCTTTTAACTAATTCTATCATCTTACTTTCCTCTGGGCTCCTCTATGACCCTCGTGTGTCGTGGGGCCTTCAAATCTCCAATATACAAACAAACAAACAATAGTCAAGGCATGTGTGCTTTCTTCTTGTTTATTTTAAATGATCCAAGTATTCCATGAAACATTATAACGCACTGAATCATCTAAGAAGCAGTTGTTTCAAAAGTTGACTAGAATTGATACTGAATGAATACATAGTTATGTGGCAAAAAGTGCAGTAAATTTGTGACTTGGAAGAGCAACCTAAGATCATGATCTTTTTATTTCCAACTCTCTCTCTCTCTCTCTCTCTCTCTCTCTCTCTCTCTCTCTCTCTCTCTCTCTCTCTCTCTCTTTTTCTCTCTCTC
>JBCIKM010128591.1:0-24112 GCA_039654465.1 Melibe viridis | reverse complement strand
AAACCCCCCTCAGACAAGTGTTTCGGCCCTAAACTCCTGACACTCTAAGGGGGTCGGGCCACATCTAGGTCATGACTTCTAGATGCCTTCTTGTTGCCTTTTTTTTTTTTTCCTTTGCCGCTGCCGGGGATCGAACCCGCGCTGGAGTTGGTGCTGTTCCAAATTCAACTTTGGTGCTCATCCAAATTCGGGTGACTTATCCACTGCGCCACTTGAGCGGACAGTTTCTCTACACTACTTTATCATTATGTAGCAAGTTCTCGTTTCGTCTGGTCCATATCCAGTTAAAGCTTCTTTCATCTGTCTCACTCTGAGTTTTTACTGCCGTTTTTACTTGCGTTAATATAGGGATGAATTATATCAGATTTTCAACAATTTTGTTTGCATCTTTTATTAATGGAAGCTGTCATGGATATGTTATAAAGAATAAGAAAGAAAATATGTTTTCCACAATAATATTGATATATTTTCTTTTTATATTTTAGTTCAAGTATGTAATGAAGGAAGTTGTCAAGGTGTATGCATGGAAGACATTCAAGACAAGTGTGCCTCACCATGCCCTCCATCTTATTGCAGTGAATATTACTTTTTTTCTGATTGTTTATGTACAGTTTAGTGATTTTATCACTCATAAAATAGAACTTATTGAATCTTCTAATTTTTAAGAAAAAAAGTTTTGCTGATAAAATGCATAACTTAATACATATACAGTCATTTCCAAAAGTATCTGAACACCGTCTATAACGGTTTTGCATGGCTGGAAAGCTTAGCCTTTGCTGAACATTCTGGTACCAAACCTCATATAGTTCCTTTTGAATGCATGGCTACAAATTGCACTCAATGAATTCAGGTCAAAATTTAAGATTGCAATATATGATAAAGACAAAAAAAACCCAAAGAATTGTTACACATGAAATTGATTTAGTTGAAATAATTGTGTATATAAACTCATGACCATCTCCTTTGATTAGTTTGTATGACTTCACATTCCTCTGACACTGTGGTCAGGTCTCCATTGCATTGAGCTAATTAAAAAAAGAATACCAATTCCTCATCCATTGTGTTCCAAGAGTCAGTTAAAATAATCCAAACTGTCATTAGAATTACATGCTATTTCCCTCTTTCTTTATTCAGTTTTCCTGAAATTCTAGTTTCTTACATTCGGATTTAGATCCAAGGAAACCGCAAGCAATTGTACAGTTAGTTCCAAATTCAGCTTTTCTGTCCCTTCAGGGATTCAGAAACAGTAGTTTTTGAAGCAGCAATAATTCCTGCTACATCAAGAACACAAAAATGGCTTCATTGAGTGTAGTGACCCAGGCTTTTTCTACTATATTGGTTTTCATTTTAATAATAGCAACAAAATGATCTAGTCCCTGCTGGTGAAAGGTTACTACTATTTTGTTTGGTGAGTAGTTTAAATCGATTGAATGAAGGTATTTTTTGTGCAGATACAAGCGCAGCCGTTTCACTTTAAATGGATATAAACCAACGAATATTTGACCAAATGTGACATTCTTGACATCAAAAGAAGCAGTGAAGAATTCTCTTTCTTAACATACAGTAAACATGTGTGAAAGAATAAAAAAGTGTTCAATTATTCTAATTAAAAAGTGTTCAGATACTTTTGGAAATGACTATATCAGGTACCACAAAAGATGTTTTGATCTTTGGGAGGTTGTAACTTCTTAATCCTTCCATTGGGTCATTTGGATTTAATCATTCACATAAAACAACCCTGTCATTATAACTGTAAATATAATTTTGTCTTGAATTTATCAAAGACTAACTGGTCAATTCAATATCAGGCTGCACAAAATTGTGCTTTTTTAATGACACCTGGTAAAGAACTTAGACATGAACAACTCAGAATGTGAAATGTCATTTCAATAATGGTCTTTTATTTCTTCTTTCAAATAATTATGGATTATTTTGGGTGCAAGAAAAAGGTTGCCCTGGTTGAAATAAAAGAAATTAAAGAAAATGAAGGCATGAAGTTCGAAAACAGACATTAGCGTTACTATAAAATAAGGAGAATACTAGCAGTTAAATTTTGTGACAGATATCTATGTCAAAGAGCCACTTAATAATGTTTCGTTTTATTTTACAGCTACTACTCCAACAAGAACCACCAGTACAATTAGCCCAACTGAAGGTAAACTCCCAATGATTCAATAAATTTTAACACACTGAAAGGATGATAAAATTCTTTTTCTTGACACTATTCTTATTTTCATTTCACCCTTCCCCAAGTTGCCTTTTTTTTTTTTAGATCCTTAAGATGTTAGTTTACTGTCTCAATTTATTAAAACAAGAGATAGGGGGAGGAAGAACAATAGAGATGTAGAGAGTGAGAGGAAGAGAGAGAGAGAGAGAGAGGGAGAGAGAGAGAGATAGCTAGACAGACAGATGAATAGATAGCTTGTGGCAACATTGACTCAGTGTTCAACTCAACTCACCATGTGCAAGGGTAAAGCAATTACGATCGTGGCTGTGTCATTTTCCAGATCCGCTGCCCCATGTATAGCATCTGGCCATTGACACTGTGCCCTTGGGTAAAGCACTTTCCCAAACTTACCTCATCCTATCAGAGATGTATGTAAAGCTCAGATGTTCCCCTAGTTGTAGATCAGACAACCTTGTCTCTGTCCAAAATATTGTATCATGCCTAACTGGTGTTTTGTCTCTGCTTCTTCATTTTTATTAACCGACTCAGTGAGACTGAGTATTACTGTTGATGTGTGTGTAAGATCCATCAAGAGCAAATTGAGTTCCAATGGGCCATAGAGAGAAATGTTTAATACCTTGATCTGAGTGTGATGTATTTATAAATAGATGTTTCTGATCGATGAGGAGTTCAAACTATGATTGAGAACTTTTTATGGGCCGAAACTGTTGTCTGCATCGTTTCCGCATCATATTTTTGCGAATGAATGACTATTATGGTGTCTCATTCCATGTCCATAAGTTACCGTTTTAACTTTCTAAGCAATAGTTTTAAGAAAAGAGAATATTCTTAAACTCAATTTCAGTATTATTTACAACAGTCTCTTGATTAACAAGATTTTTCAATGTTATCCCCTAAAAAATAAAACTGTCAAAAGAAGATGTCTTAATACACACCACTTTGAGGTACTTGAAGAATAAAATATGGGATTGGCTTCTCATATCAAAGTGTGATGCAATCGGTACTAACATTTGGATTTTACTCTCAGGGTGTCCAGGAAGTCGGAAAGTTGGATTTTGGTCCGATTTTTAGATCCAGGTCGGAAAAGTCGGATTTTGGTCGGATAAACTTTGATAGTGGTCGGATATCGAGTCTTCATGGTCGTGTACGGCAATTCAAAGCTGAATTTATCATTCTACGACATCGTGCTGGCTGTGCAAATAACCAAAGTTGAGTGCAAGTAGTACTAAAGTGAATTGTATTCATTTTCCTCAATTATTTTCATTATTATGTACTTAGTAGTTGTACTCCGGAAAAGTACTGAACTCATTTTTATAACGACGATTATTCGCTTTGCCGTCACCGTCCTACATAATGGCGGTAAATCGTTGATGTCGCTGTTACAAGTCGGTCGGTTGGAGTTAACAACCAATTCTCTGCGTCAAATGGCTAAAATATTTTTGTCCATCTTTTCATTTCAGTAGATTCAAGTCCCAACAAATGTTTTAATCACTTTTATCGCTATTTGACCGAATTTCAGTCACGAATTCCGTGGTTTCTCCACTTCGTTTTCATTAATGTAAACAATGGATAGACATGATGCATGCGGAGGTCCTTTGTGATCGATGTGAATTGTTTCTTGTTTTTTATCCGACGAGCTTGTTTTTTATTTGAACTAAAATCGATTAAAAAAACCCCTGAAAAGTCAATTCTTTGCTTTCACATGCTAGTTAAAATTCTAGTGACTATTTTATATAATAATGGCTGGTGGCAAAAGCATTTGATACCATTGACAGAAATATTTTACTGAATATTTTAGAGGAAGTAATACACGAGGATGAATTAAGAATCATTCAATTCCTTCTTTGCGGCATTTATGTTTATACTAATGTCCCTGAGGCAGAAAAACAGGATACTTTCACAAGTAATATTGGAACACCCAAAGGAGACAGCTTAAGTCCTCTACTTTTCATAATATATCTGGAAGATGCATTAAGAGATGTAAGAAAAATTCAACCAAAAGTTAACACCAACGCCAAAGAATACTTTCCCCTTGAAATTGCTGACGATGTCGACTTTATTGGCACTACACATATAGCTATAGATAATGTTCAAGACCTCCTGAAACAACACCATCTTATTGTTAACAGAGAGAAGACAGAATTTATCATGATCAGCAAATGGGAGCCAGATTAGAAACAAACTAAAAAGTAGGATCACTGTTAGGAGACAAAGAAGACATAGAAAGAAGAAAACAGCTGGCATCAATCGCCCTGAACAACTCAAGCTTTACAAGACACTTGTCAGACCAGTCTTGACCTACAACTGCGAGACTTGGGCATTGACTAAACACAACGAGAGACAACTTGACTGTTTCCATCATAAACAACTGTGGCGCGTATTGGGAATTCATTATCTGAATCTGACCAAGATACAGAACAAATCCCTCTACAAAAAGTGTGAGGAAAGTCTGATTCACTAATCAGCACAATGAGAGAGTGGTAGCAGGCTTATAAGGACAAAAACGTGACAAAGACAGCGACGTTTCAACCAAAGGTCTTCGTCAGGCACAGTACATATAACAAAGAGAAAGACGATCACATTTATCAAGAAAAGACGAAAAGACAGAGAATGTCAAGCACAGAGGGAGGAGCAAGAGCCGAGTGGATAAAAGAAAGGAAGAAGTGTGGATCAAGGTGAGATATATGAAAATATATATATATAGCAACTGCAGATAATACTGTTTCATGCTTGTTAGCACTCAACAGTGCAGCATAGCTGAGTTCCCGAAAAGTCGGGAGAAGTAACTAGAGAAAGAAAAAGGACTCAAGCAAAACTAGTAGTTTTTTGAGTCATGCATATTGTTTTTAAAACTCTGCTCATTACTCCCAAAGTGCTCAACCCAAACAAGCTTAGATTAAGGGGGTGTTATAGCAACTGTTGGTCTTATCCAATTTCGATAAATGGTTGATAACATCTTTCTGATAGTATTAAGGAGAGTTATCAGTCTTAGGTTATGGACAGGGCCTTTAATCTTTACTGGTTTCTGTACTGTAATCAAAAGACCTGTATTGATATCAAGATATATATAGCAACTGCAGACAGTACTGTTTCATGCTTATAAGCACTCATCAGTGCAGCATAGCTGAGTTCCCGAAAAGTCAGGGGAATAACTAGACAAAGAGAAAGAACTCCAGTTGTGAGTCACACATATCGCTTTAAAAATTCTGCCTGTTACTCCCAAAGTGCTCACCCCAAATCAAAGACTAGCTTAGATTTAGGGGGCATTATAGAAACTGCCGACAGTACTGTATCGTGCTTGTTAGCACTCATCAGTGAAGCATAGCTGAGTTCTCAAAAAGACGGAGGAAGTAACTAGGGAAAGAGAAAGAACCCCAGCAAAACTAATAGTTCACTAATAGTTTTGGGAGTCACGTATATCCCTTTAAAAACTGTGCCCGTTACTCCCAAAGTGCTCAACCTAAATCAAAGACTAGCTTGGATTTATATATATATTTTTATTTTAGCAACTGCAGACAGTACTGTTTCATGCTTGTTAGCACTCATCATTGCAGCATAGCTGAGTGACCGTGAAGTCAAGGGAAGTAACGGGTAAAGGCAGAGGACTCTAGCAAACTTGTGAGGTTTGCCAGCAACGCATATCGCTTTATAACCTTTGCCTGTTACTCCCAAACCAAAGACTAGCTTAGATTTAGGGGGCGTTATATATATATATATATATATATATATATATATACACATACATAGAGAGAGAGAGAGAGAGAGAGAGAGAGAGAGATGAAACATCTTTATGGTTAATGTATGTTGAACATAATTCTTGATTCATAGCTTTACTTTTTTTTTTATTTCTTACTTTTTGTCACATTCATTATTCATTAGACTCACATATCTGTTTGTAAATCAATTTTTGAATTGTGGTTTGTAAATCATTTTGAATAGGAAGAACTCAGGCATCAGCTGGAGTGCAGAGCCATGCAATACTCATTTTACATCTGGTTAGGGAGAGGTTGGTGCCTTACCCAAGGGTACAACATGAATTACAATGGCTAATAGCAAAGTGTGAAATCAGTGACCTGGCTCTTTTGTATCATTCCTATTGCTTGTTAAGATTCTTATCACACACACCAGTGCTTTACTTTTGCTCTATCCAGTTGTATTTACACATAATTTTACATGGTGCTTAGCAAAATATGTTAACAACGATGTAAATTTTGCCCAAATTCAAATTTTCTTTTACCAAACGTTTCTCTTGTTGAATAAGATCACAATGAAGTTCTTCATTTTGTTTGTTCCTGCAGTTTACTATCATTAGTTTTGTAAGTAACCAATTTAATAGGTAGATTTGAATGTTTTTTAATAGTTGAATTTGTCAAGCTCATTTTTAGAAATGTTCATTTCAGTCTGTGAGTATGAAGAAAGGCGAGAAGATTTTGGAGTTGGGACAGAGGATCTTCTTTCAAATGATAAACGTATATACCCTGTTGACGCTGCCAAAGATGATTCTATAGAAGTGGATTTAGATGTTCCTAATGAAGACTCAGTTTTGGTTTTGAAAGCAAGTGTTGAAAAAGAGGTAATTTAATCACCATTTATAATATGAATGCTGAAAACTCACTTTATACAATATCACTTTTTAAAATCATTGATCATTGTGAATTTTATCCAATGTAGAGATTCAAATCTTATCTTATCTTATCATCATGTACCATTTGAACTTTCTTTGTGGTTAGTTTTCATATCATATTTATTATTATTTCTAAAAAGCTGAAGTTTTGTTACAAAAAGGAATTAAATATTTTTTTTCCATAGAATTATTGTAGATTTAATATTGTGTGCAATGATAAAGCTCAGCCTTAAAAAAAGGAAATGTACCAATGCTCACAACAAGCATTGGAGAAATAGAATCATTGCTTGTTTCTTATGTTGTGAAAATTGTCTTCTTTTTCAGAGTTTTGATTACCTGGGAGGCGAGCAAGCATTTTTAGTAAAGGTCAATAGATGTAAGTTATGTTGAGAATTTTAGATAATACTGTAGGTTATTGGAAGGAAAATTGCTTGTAAACTATTCTTTATATGGTATGAGGTTGCATGACTTATGTATTGTCCTGGGTTGTCCTGGTCTAGTCTTCCCTTGAGACAGATCTTAAAAAATATTTTCTCTGCGGGATAAATAAAGAGAATTTTATCTCTCTTTACATTGCAAGTGTATGTTTATTCAGTGATAAACTCAAATAGTTATATCCATAACAACACAGTTTTGCAGAGAGCAAAAGGTGTTATAATAATCATTTCAATTACAGGGAAAGAATTAATAGAGATTATCAAAGACCTTAGTTCTAAATATCAGAAGAATATTCTTGTATAAAAAAGATTGCTGTTGTTTACCATTTTCAGATATAAAAAAGTTTTTGGATTTGGAGGAAGACATGTTATTTTATGAATAACTGTCTTAAAGATTTTATTTATTTTCATTAAAATCTTTGCGAGGAATATGTTTCTTAATAAGCTCCAGTTATGTCTTCTTGCTTCACTTCTATATTGTGGCTTTAGTGGAACTAATGTTTATTTTATTTTTCTTATAGCGGATGCTCTTGGTGTTCAAGCAACACAACCAGGAAAAGTCATTGGTAAGAGTTCAAATTGTAAAACAATATAAAACAAAAAGAAAAATAATGAAACCATGAAAAATAAGAATA
Organism: Melibe viridis; assembly: GCA_039654465.1. Lineage (NCBI taxonomy): Eukaryota > Metazoa > Mollusca > Gastropoda > Nudibranchia > Dendronotidae > Melibe > Melibe viridis. The sequence goes on along the minus strand of JBCIKM010128591.1, from coordinate 16,228 downwards.
AGTTTTACAAAAATAAAGCAAAACTCTTGCAGGACTAAAATTTCAATGTATTCATAATCATTTTTTCAACTATTGTTCATGTTGATAGATCTACAAAGAGAGTGAAAGTATAGATATCCTAAACTGAGCTAGGAATAAATGTGTAATCTATGCAGATCTATTCCTGAAAAACAGAGATAAAAAAAAGGTTGTAATACTACTACTACAACAAGTATAATGTCAATATTGAAGAAGATCTCTGTTAATGCAAATTTAGCATTGCCAATCGAGGTTCAAAATCGTTTTGTTTTCATCCAGGCTGTAAACTGGCATGTGCAAATAAGTCTTGACACTGTCCGGAGATAAAAGTTTGAAAGGTTCTAAAAAAGATTATTAACTGGCATGAAAAAAGAACAAAGGAAAAAAAAGAAGCCTCGCATGAAAAAGAGGAACCTTTAAAGCATTGTCTCTTTGAACACCCTTTCAACAGGTTCATTTGAACGTGGGTTTAAAGAAATGATTTACAATCATAGTCTTAAAAAAACCTGAACAAATAACAGCATTTTCTCTTAATAACTAAAATATGCATAAATGCTTTGTTTTGGAAGTTACATACCGCTCCAAATCAATTTGTCTTTGCTACGTTCCAGATTTAAGCGATTCCATTCCTTGGTTTCTTCTTTGTGTTTGTATTTTACATGCCAGGATTTTCAATATATACACCATCAAATTCAATTATTGTTAGTGAGTGAACAAAATTGTGTCATTTGATTAGTTGTACTGATGTTTTGAAATAATGGTTAAGGAATGTTCACTAAAATTATCTGTTTTTTAGCAACTGCTTATTCAAACTGGCTTTTTGGATGCAGTAGACCTTAGTTAAGATCAATATTCAAAAGAGAGAAATTGAATTTATTGTCTCATTGGCAGAGCAAATTTTGACAACAATCTGTTAAGCACACACACACACACACACACACACACACACACACACACACACACACACACACACACACACACATACACACATTGATTCTCTTGCATCTCACTCAGTCTCTTTTCAAAGGTCGTGAAGGTTGATATACAGTATTGTCGCACGGTACAGTCCGTTCCTTGAAAAAGAAAGGGTTGTTTTTTTTTCATTTCTGGACAGATCATTTTCAAATTTTGTTTTGTAAAAGAGACAATTTTTCTCTTTTGAATATGAATTTTCACTCAGACCTGCCTTCTGTAGCTTAATAGGTATTTCAAATACTACAAAACTGGCAACTTTCCTCAACTTTCCTCAATCATCATTTTAAAATCATACACTAGAACTAAACAAACATCACAAGATTGTGCCTTCCTTACCAATTATTCAATGTGGTTTAGAAATGAAGGAAAATTATTTTGACAAACTCTTGTAAAGCACTAAGCACTAATATACAGCACGTCTGACTGCATTAAATAAAATGCAAAGACAAAGAAGAAACCTGGTCAAAAAGTGAATAGATATCACTCAAAATTGGGACTTATATAATTGCATGCAAATTTTCAAAATAATGCATTTACTGGCTAAAAAGTTATTAAGAATAAATGCTGTATTTTTGATGGAACAAACTCAAAACTGCCCATGACAGTGGGGGTAAATCAAGTCCTGGAAGCTGTTTGATGCCTTTAACCATGGAAAGGTAAATCGGAAAGAGTGGAAAGATAGCTCAAGTTTTAGAAAAGGCCTAAAATGAGGATATCATTTTGCTCATGCCGGGGGACATTGTTATGTTCATGTGAGGATTAAAATATCACAACTAAGGTTTGTAAATTTGCATTTTATTTTTTACAATCTAGGTTCAAGCGAGACGAGATAGAAAGGTATTTGTGAACAACAATTTGATCTGAAAAATTTTGTTATCTATAAATGAGAACTTCAAACCTTTCATGTCTTTAATTTAATTTTGGAGATGCTTCTCTTCTTTTCTCCAGCTAACTTTACACCATCATCCATATATAGAGTGAAAATGCCTGGAGATACTGAGGCATTCATTGTCATAGGAGATACAGAGAAAGGCACAATCTACAACACACCATTGGGAGATGGAAAGATCATACTGCTTGACTTAATGGTAAATTAGACTGGAAGAATTTTTCTCTATCTTACATTCTCAGTAAAAAAACAAACATTATGAAGAGATATATTTTCATTTTAACTATTTTTACCTCTCAAAAGAAACTTACCAGGTATCAAAATATACTGAAAGCCATAATCATTAAAACAATCTTGATGTTTTGGTTTATCTTGCCTCATGCTAATTATCACCTTTTTTGGCAATGTTGTCACTTGCAATTGATCTTACCAAGTTAACCTTGGGACTTCTGGTTTGTTGCTATGCTTTGCTGAGGTTATGCACTCTATCTGTCCACTATTACTTTTTATTGGTGAAGGATAAGGTTCTCCCCTTTGTTTTTAGTTAAGACTGGTTACAGGAGGATATATTTTCCCTCATTAACCTCTTGCAGCATTTTGGTCTTTTCAATGGACGGTGTTTTAAGGAAGTGGAATAAACAACCCTGAGCTTCGTGAGAAGATACCTATTATGTTTCAAATTTGGATGGTTGGAACATAATTATTTAATAGATTTTACATGTTGGTTTATTATCTTGTTTTATTTATCAACCGGAAACTGCTCAACCCAAGAGAGTACTTAAAGTAGAATTTCTTACAAGATTCAATTTGGGCAAACCATATTCAAATACACTACAATACTGAAGCATTCAAAGCTCAAGAGGGATAAGACTCAGCATATTTGTTTACATGCCCTGTGGTAAATTGACTTGTTGGTCTTTATCCATGAGCACCGACCACCAAGGCAACAGCAACTATTGTTTGGCTTAAGATCAAGTAATACCCCATATGTATTGCTCATTATGCATCCTCTGCCTCTCTTCATTTCTTGTGATCCAAAGATCTTCTCGGCTCCTTGGAGCTGGGTCCAGACACAGCTTAGGCGGTATGAAAGGATGTGGATAAAGAAGAAAAAGAGAGAAAATATTTGTTTACTTGAAGTGAAAATTCCCAATTTAAATTCTTTTTCTTCTCACATCTCTCTTGTGTTTGATAATCATCGAGCCTAGACTAACTTCAACAAAGGCAGATAAATTGTCCTCTTTGTTTTCAGTTGTAGAAAAAACTCTGTCATAATATAACCCCTGCAAGTTTCTCTGAAAGACTTTGATGGGAATGCTTTCTCATTTTTTTTAATTTTTAAGGCAGTCTGTTGTATTTTGTGGGTTGGTTGATCTCTACTATTCCCAATTCAAGCCAACCAAATTAAATTAATCAGAGCTTGCATGACCATTGCATTGTAGGAATAGGCTATTTTATGAAATATGTGGGTCATGATGGCTGATTGGCTAAAAAACTTCTGAAATCATACTTTTCTTTCATTCAAAACATTTCATTTGGTAAGGTCAATTCAACCTGAACAAGGACTAAGAACCCTCTTTCCATGCCAATGTGATAAACAAAATTTCTTGTAACAGTCTGCATGATATTTTTTCTTCAACTGTTTGCAAACAGTTCACTGACCCAAAAAGATTTTCTCTCCACACCACAGTCTTACAAAGAACAAACCTGTGACAGGGGTGCTTAGAGTCAATATCAAGGCATTCCTCACCATAGAAAATGCAATGTTGCCTGATTATGATCTTGACGAGCGTTGATGTTTTGCTGCAAATCACTTTTCAGAATTCTTTAATGCATTCTGTTTATCCAATTGTCTCAGATATGGATGTGTATATTGATACACAATCTCTTTGACATAATTTAAAGTTTTATCTTCCAACAGTCTAGTTTCAAAAGTTTCATGAAGATGATCTGATCTCTGTTTACTTCATTCAATGATAGTGATAGTCTTTGCCTTATCAGTTCCTATAACACAAAATTCCTTTTGGCTTCCATCCTCATAACAAAACAAAAAAATAAACAGATTCCTACCACCTTTCAGCAGTCCACCTGGAATAGAATAAAATATACTTGAGCAAGTCTGGCAGAACCAGGCGCTTCAAATAAAGTGAAATGCCCCCTTTTGCCAGGCTGTCATTAGTGATATTATCATGATCAAATATGGCGGTCATGCCTATTGAGAATCAACATGAAGACTTCATTTAATGAAACAATTACCACCACCCCAATCCATCCAAGACATTTTTATATGAAAATCTGTATATTTGAGATACTCTGTTACCCTAGAAAAAAATAACCTATTTATTGATGTTCATGTTTGAGTTTCTCTGAAATTGTTAAGCGCCTAGAGCTCGCTTAATGTAAGATGTTGGCATTATAGAAATATGCTTCTTCTCATTATTATTATTTAATATCGGTGTGATCAATGCTTGAATGGTTTTATCTGATCCATTGCCCCTCAAAAATGGGGGTAAACACAAAAATTACGATGATACTATGTATACTTACTGAGATATTGAAAAAAGGGTGATTTTCAGTAATGGCGGCTTTGAAATGCTGAGTCAAAACAATATAGGTATTGGTATAATCCATAATGAAAAGATTTCATCTGATTCTTTACCCCTCAAAACATTGAGTTTGACACAAAAATTATGATGATACTATGCATAGTAAGAGAGAAATTGGCAAATTCAACATTTTCAGTTATGGCGGCCTTAATTTGTATATTGTGAGGATTGTCCAAGAGTGGTATCAACAGGATTCTTAAAGAGCACACCTCAGAAGCGAAAAAACTTTGCATGGATTCCAGTCCACAGTTCTAAAAAATATAATGTTTCACCTTTGGGCTATTAGTGAGCAAGATACTCCCATATGAAAGTCATTGGCGAAGAAACTTTCCTCAGGCAAGTATTTCAGCCCTTAACTCCTGATGCTCTTAGGGGTCATGACTCCTCTTGCCTTTATTTTTATTTAAATACCAACGATTGGTGGGAACTGAACACTTGACACTTCTCTACACTTAGGATTTCAGGTTCTAGGCATCTAACCCAGCATTCTAACCAACTGAGCAACATTGGAAGACAGATATTTAGGTCATATTATCATTTTGTCACAAGTTGTCTTTCTGTCGGATCTAGATCAAGCTTCTTTTTTGCTGTCTCACTCAGATTCTTCAATGCTATTTTAATATGCTTACAAGGGATGTTGAGCCAACATAGGAGGTAGTAGATAGATTTACCCTCAAATCCTCTTGCCCCAACTTCCATAGCGTAGATCCTGACTTGGTAGCTGCTTGATTTAGGTCACTAGCCAAATTGGTGTATTTTATCTGTTTGAAGGTGTTCCCTCTTCCATTCTGCACTTGTCAATTGGGTCATGATCATTTAATTTGTCTTGCTGCCTGGGAGTGAATCATGATGTCTGGTTGTAACCTACCATGTTTCATTATGTCTGGGTAGCCTTTTCAAGAGTTAGGAGAAAAAGAGTATTGTATTATATACATTTAAAAAAGAAATCTTTTCAGTGTAGTTGTGACTAGAGTTAGTGGGGAAAATTAAATTCTTTCAAGGTGTGAATGTTATGTCACCTATAGATTTTCAATGTCCATACAGCAACATAATCTCAGCCTTGTAAAATCCATCAGAAATTTATTTATGAACACACATACCAAATTCCAAGAAGAAATGAAAGTTTGGGACAATTATCTCAGCTGATGTCAGCGATGGAACTTTGATAAAAATGGGGAAGTGGAAGCAAATTATGCAGAAGCTGAATATGCACAGCTTTATAACGGTTTAACCTCAGAAGAATCATTATTGATTCGACTAGAAACCCAATCACAAGGCTAAGTATGATCATTTACATCTATTTGTGCATTGCACTTGGTGCAACTCAACCATCAGCAGCCATTTTTTAGCTTCTAATAGGAAAAGATGGGAAACTGAATGAATTTCGACTTATTTTTCTCATTAAAACTACTAATAATTCTTTAACTGGCATGAGATCCTTTCAAAACAAAGCCAAGATACTCTTCTTTGTTAAAAGTTAAAAGTTACTATTATTTAGTTTCTCTAAACTTTTGAGCTTTGATAAAATAGAACAAACGTATATAAATCAGTGTATGTCAGTTGATGTGCAACTAATATCATGATGGCAAAGTGTGCATCAGTTGGCATGGAAAGAGTTAACATTTCATTCATTAAAAAAATGTTTTGATGATTTTTTGTGCGGTATGGAAATCAAGCAATTATCATTGATGAAAGACATATACAAGAAGTTTTTATTTTTCCTTTTGTTTGCAGCAATTCAATGGGGAGCCATTTTTACCTGGTTCCGATGCTCCATTTGCTATCATTTCCAGTAATGCCGGAACATTTGTTCGCAAAGTTTGTAGTATGTATTTTTGTGTTTTTATACAACATATGTTTGAATTAAATTCTATTTTGAGTCCACAATTGTGGATATTTTTTGTTCAAGATTCTAAACTCATTGAGATTTTTACATACAAAGTATGATTTAAATCAGCTGTTATGACAAGGGCAGCCCTTTTTATTGCTTTATTTGAAAGGGTACATGTTTCATGCCATTGGAAAAGTATGAGGAGTAAAACTCTATGATTTGCATAATGTGTTCTTTGACAAGCTTTAGGCAAAGTGTCAATGTTTGGTAGAAAAGAAAGTGCAATATTAAAGCCAGCTCTTTTAAAAAGGTCTCGTTTTGAACAGCTCATATCAACTCCAAAAATGTTATTTATTTTGAAATGAATAATATAACAGATACTACATTTTAAGGCAAACTTTAAAATTATGTATCATTATTTATGGACATTTAATTAAACAAGAGTGGAGGCTGCTGGAAGCTAGGTCGTCATAGAGAATAAAATACCGTGGTAGGAGTATGTGAACTTCCGTAAGAACTAAAAAGCGCAATTAAACTGGATCCCACCACACCACCTCTTACACTCGTACATCCCCCTCCCCCCCTTCTTGCCAGTGTCTTCCATGCTCATATTTAATCTGATGTCCGTCTCATTCCCCCTCATTTATCCATGACCCATTGACTTCATTATCACGATCCCTCCACATTACTGATTTGTGTTTTATGTTGTTTGTTTGTCCTGTTGATGAAGGGGAAACCCGAAACGTCCAGTTTAATTGCTTTTTATAGTTCTTACGGAAGTTCACATACTCCTACCATGGACATTTAATCAGTGTGTTGTTGTCATCGATTTTAAGTCATATGATATCTCTTGAATTTTTATAGAAAAGGTAACAACACCTTCAGGAACCACATCCTCAGGACCTTCAGGCACCACATCCTCAGGACCTTCTGGCACCACATCCTCAGGACCTTCTGGCACCACATCCTCAGGACCTTCTGGCACCACATCCTCAGGACCATCAGGAACCACATCCTCAGGACCTTTGGGAACCACATCCTCAGGACCTTCAGAAACAACAAAGAGTATGAATTTGAACGATTTCTCTTGTGTGAAAATTTTACTTTTTTCCTGTGAATTTCATGTTGGCCCTTGATGTTTTGTTTGCACATAGTGTCTTGGAAGACTTCCTCCAGTTTTAAAACATTCAGGGATTAATAGGAAGCAAAACAAACATTGAAAAATGATGAGGAAGCACTTACCTTTTGTTGAAACCAAGCTTTATTAATTCAAGGCATCCCATAAGCTTGACTACAAAATAAAATATTAAGACCTTAAAAAGTTTTCATTAGAAATGTGTCAGACAAAAGGCAAACAAAACAGAGCCTGACTGATTTTTTAATGTAAGATACTCCAAAACCAATCTTCAATGTGACTGAACTGCTGCTGTCCTCCTTTCAAATTGTGATATATATTTATTTTAGTTAAACAGTTAAATAAGATTATCATTGTTTTTTGGTTTGTGTTTGTTTTTTTGTAGAAAGGACATTGAGAAATTTGTTGGTTTACGAAAGGACCCATCCCCCTTCCTCTCCTTGTGGGACAACCCTACCATTATCCCAACAAATTCTTTTTTTATTTTTCTCAATAGAATTAGGAGAAGCATTTGTGCAGAGGACCAGTTTTTATTCTTTAATCTTTACTGTAGATATATTTATACCAATTTTTTAAATAAATGTTATTTATAAGTTTTTAGCATGTAACATGCATTGTTAACTTTAGCAGTTGTTGAATTAGCATGACAATATGGTAAATTTGAAATAAATAATACTAGCTTTGCAGCTTGTCATTGAATGGTTTTCTATGAGTATACAGTAAAATATAATATCTGATGCCCAGTATAGTTGAAATGAAAAGGATATATTATATCTATCCCTTTTTCATTATTGCCAGTGATCCATTTTACACACTTAGAAATGTTGATGCAATACTTTGACCTATCTTTAGCAGAAAGGAACTCAATAACAGCATTTAATTTTAACTCCTAAACTCAATTAAGACAAAATATCTGGCCTCAAAATAGTTATTCCTGTCTCAACAATTATGCCACTCTAAGATATCTTTATACAATGTCTCATGTTAAGTTGATAGTATTTTGAATGAGGCCCCCTGGATCAGCAGAACTTTTTTTCCATTTCACTTGACAACAATGGTACAACAACAATGAACCATGATTGATTAGACTGCTGTAAGTTGTCAGTTTTCCCATTATCATACAGCATTAAAATGCCAGTTGCCTATATAATAGAATATTGTGTATTGCTGAGATTGCTGATTTTTATTGAGGTTTTTATTTGTTCCTATTTCAGTTTGTGAATATGATACAAAAACTGAAAGTTTTGGACCAGGCACACCAGATCTTATAGCAGGAGAAAAAAGTGTTTATCCAGTAGACGTTGGCAAAGATGAAGCAATAGAGTTGGATTTAGATGTACCTAATGAAGGCTCAGTCTTGGTTTTGAGACCAAAAACTCAAAGAGAGGTCAGTTGATCAATGTTTTGATGTTTTCTATACAGAAATAATAACGCAATTTTGAAAACTGGTGTTTTTACAGGAACAAATTGTCAATGAATAAAATGCTCCATCTTGTAATATTTCACTTTGTTTTTTAGATTTGTTTTGCTCTTTTTGTAATTTATAATTACTCTTTTGTTCTAACTGTATTTTACTAATAGGAGGTTAAGGGAATTTGATGCATTCTGAAGAGAGAAATTGGTTATCTTTTATAATTCATTATAATACAGAAGAAGACATCCATATTTAAGATAAACTGTGTTGAGACTCAATGTCATGAAATAAAGATTAGTTGAAGTATCCCACCAAAGTTAAGCTGTGAAGTTGGTTATGTGAATAAAAAATATTTCGTTTTGCAGAGCTTTAATGACCTTGAAGGAAGGCAAGGATTTGTTGTGAAGGTTTCTAAAAGTAAGTCATGCTTACTCTGATCATGGTCTGTTGATTCTTTATAGAATGGAAAATATCTAAAAAGTAGTTCCCTACATGTTCTCCCATCATGTATAAGTTGTACTTTAAATGTTGGTGGTCATGCAATGTTTTGTGATTTTAAAAATTGAATCAAGCAAAATGACAAATATTCTAATTGAGTGTAGAAATTTATAGGAGTGACAACTACAAAAGTCTGTTCATTTTATCTTTTTGTATATATTACTTAGACAATTTATAGGGTTTCTTATTAAAATAACCCCCCTCCCCTCAACCCCCCCAAAAAAACAAACAAACAAACAAACAAAAAACAAACAAACAAAAAAACAACACAAAACAAAACAAAACAAAAAACCCAACAACAAACAAACAACTAACAGACAAAGAAAAAAAAAACCTTAACAAACAAACAACAGACAACAACAACAAAACAACCTACCCGCCCCCAAAAAACAAACAAACAAAAAACAAAACAAAACAAAAACAAACAAAGCAACCCCCCCCCAAAAAAAAAAAAAACAACAAAAAACAACAACAAAACAAACAAACACAAAAACAAAAAAAACAAACATTGATTTTGTTTATGCAATCAATATGGAATTATAGCTCTATATCTGTATCATAATATTCTTGTTGTTTTTGTGGCTAAAGTAGCAATAAGGATTTTTTCTTCTTTTTCAACTGCAGCTGAAACTGTTCAGCCAACAACACCTGGAAAAGTCATTGGTAAGAGTTCAAATCATCTTTATGGTTACATGCATACCTTTAATTGTTAAGTTATCAAGTGAGGGAGCATGTCAGGCAAAGGTTTACATTGATAAAAAACAATGTCAATTACCAGCTACTTGTGGCACATTGTAGGAATCTAATATTTTTTATTCCAGTTTGGTACATATACTGAGGGATCTTAGACTGTCAAAATCTCACTGACAGTGAGAAATCAGAGATGTTTTAAAAGCAAAAGTTGGACTGAAAAACATTTTTCCAGGAATTTCCTCTGATCCAATGTAAAGAGGAAACTATACATACTCTCAAAAGTAAAATTATTTAAATGGATTCTACAGAGAGGAGAAAATGGATGAGGGGTACTTTTATCAGCCTGAAGCATAGAATATTGAAAAAGTGCCTGATAGGAATCTGTTGCAAGTTTATTCTGATGAGCTATGAAATGAGTTTGTTTTTTTATGAGATGGGGCTCCAAGTAATGGAGCCCAGGGCTGGTCGATTATGTTTTTTTCTCTTTTTTTCTTTTTATTTATTTGAGAAAGAACTAAAGAAATCTTATAGTTTACGACATTCAGCACTGATGGATCCTCCTTTCTATCCATGTGGGATGGCGTGCTCTCTCCCATATCCCGACAAATTCTTTGCTAATTTTTCTCGCTGAAATTAGGAGAAATGTTTGTGCATAAGACCAGTTTTTATTCCTTAATTTTTACAGTAAATATATTTACACCAATTTTTGGAATATTATTTATAATTTTTGTGTGTGTAAAGTACACGGTAAACTGTGGTTTAAAAAAAATTGAAACTACAGTTGTCACACAAGAGGAAGAAATAAAAACTGCGTCAAATTATTAACAAGGCAGAGAGATAACTGGAATGTTTTGGCCAGTAGGTGGGCGCTTCTATGACCCTGTATGTTGTGGTGCCCTAAAACGAACAATAAACAAACAAACAAAATCTGTTTCAAAAAACGACAATCTTAGTTTGATTAAGTCATCAATCTTAACTTTCTAATCTTTCTTTTCAAACAAATAAATCGTTGATTTGTCACTGTTTTAAAATGTGTCTTTCATCAAATAATATCAAATAAAAATTAATTGTCAATAATATCATAACACATATGGAATTTTTTCTCCAGCAGCACCTGCTTTACCCACTCACACACTCACACATACACACAAACACATATACTCTCACTCACACCACTAATAGATATCACTACTAATATCGAACCCACCCACCATTGTTTTGGGCTAGACCAGTTAGTGAGATTTCAGGATTTTAATGGCTGATGGTGTCAACTTTGTAGATGGAATCTGCAGTCAGAGGGTAAGAGCTAAAATTTCACGCAGTAATGTTCACAAGCTGGTCTAACAATAAAATTCAATCAAATTCATAGACATCTGCAGTGTACAGTTTAAGTGGAAACAACAGCACATAAATATATATATATATGTGGCATCATTTCATCTCTGAAGCATTTATTTTTTAATGAATCTATCTTTTGAACAAGACATGGTAGGGCATCACAAAATCTAAAATAAAATTAAATACTCTTGTTAATGATTATATAAAATTCATACTATTTTATTATTTAAAATTGAATTGATATGAGCTCAAACTTTGTGAGACTCTTGCCAGATGATATAACAGCTGGCATTTATTTACTTTTTGCCAACATTTCCGTTTTTTGTACCCAGAGAATTTGACGGCATTGTTAGTGTTTAAGGTCCCTTTGGGAGGAGATCTAGAGGCAATCATCATCATTGGAAACACACAGAGTGGCACAGTCTATAAATCCAATCTGACTGATGGCATCATACTGCTTGACATAGAGGTAATTCGAATTTAAAATGTTATGTTGTTAGTCTTTCACATTATTTGCTGTTTGGCAAGCAGAAGTTTGCCTTGCACCTTTTGTTGATAAAATACTCATCCCATTTAAAAAGCTACAAGGTTTTGTTCCTTTGAACTCTTTTAAAATGAAACTAAGCATATCATATTAATCTAAATGTCTCCAGTTTCAGGGATATTTCTCTGTCTTTGGCGTTTTTTACCCCATCACTTGTAGATCATTTCATGGGTTGTTTTAAAATGATCACCCTGTATATATAATGAGCAAAGAAATGCAGCACTAACTTCAAACATTCAAAATTCAACTAATGAAGAGAAACAAAAACAAAGAAAAAAATTAATTGTACCAAAAACTAACTTTTCATGCAAACACTGCACCACGAGCAGTGGTTGATCACAACTGGTGATCTTTATGATTTGTTTATATTTTGTCATACTATGAGTTATTTTCTTGCCTTTTACTAAAACAACATGAAAATGCAGTTTGGCTTCTTTGGCATATACTTTCCTCTGGAAATTTTGCATTTTTACATGAACAAGCCGATAAATTTTATATTGTCAGTAGAAAGGGTTGATGACATACCCGTGAATTTTTTGTTTGTTTTTGTTTCTCTTCAGCAGTCTTTGAGTTATGAATAGTTGAAGTTTGTTCTGTATTAATTTCTTTGCTCATTATGTATACAGGGGGATCATTTTAAAACATAGCCCATAAGAAGGTACAGTATTTTTCCAGACACTCATGACTTACTCAGTGACTTCAAAGTTGTGTAAAAGAATTTATTCCCAAATGAATTGTTTTTTAACAAAAACAAACACTAAGTTATGAGTAAGGGTCTTACCCTTGGACCTCCTGATTCTCTGACTCCCAACAACAAACCTCAGTTGTATCATTGACTTAAATTTTCTTAGTGATGAACAGCTTTGAAACCACAAGCAACGTTACAATTCTGACATCAAGTTCCTTCACAGCATTGTTTGTGTGAAAGTAAAACTCAACATCAGCCAAACCGCAAAGAACATGTTCAACATTTCTGTTGATACTTTTGTGATAGGCTTGTTGTTTCTGAGTTTTAAAGGTACTAAAGGTATACTTTCTAATGTACTTAAAATACGTTAGTATTAGTTTTTACCCTTTTTTTTTCTTTCAGGAATTCAATGGAAAACCATTTGTACCTGGTGCTGATGCCCCTTTTGCTATAGTTTCCAGTGAACCAGGGTCCTTTGTTCGTAAAGTTTGTAGTAAGTATTTGCATCAGCTTTTAGGAATGCATCATGCTCTATGTTGATCCATTCAAAATTTATTCATTATGGTGGTATAATTTGGAATAGATGTATATCAGTGTAAAGGGTTTTAATTTTCTTTAACTCTTTCCATGCCAAGGGCTTTTCCTAGCTGCACTGTGGTTTTTTTTAAATGATTTAAGACCCCAACAGTGCCCTATGAAAAATGCACCTTACATCAAGAGTTATTATCAAGAGTTATTAGAAGAAATGTATCATATTATGTACCATTTTAAAGAAAAAAAAATAACAATGAATTGCATTTCTATAGCACATGTCCCCGAATAAGTTGGGCTCCATGCACTCAAACGAAGCCATAAGGCACTTCATAATACCATATCCCTGGCAGACAACGCACATACAACATGTATGACATTACAAGTCGCCTGATAGGCGTGTTACAATTTTTTGGGACAAAGAGACAGCGATGTATACAACCAGGGGAACCTCCTACCTTTACATCCATCTCCAATAGGATGAGGTCAATTTGGTAAAATGCCTTACCTAAGGACACAACACGATGGCGCTGGTGAGAATCAAACCCACACTCTTCAGCAAGGAAGTCAAACTCTTTGCCAGTTGAGCCACAGTGTCTGTGTAGGGATTAATTTGAAATTTTGCCTGGACAGCAGCCTTGCGGCTTATTCTTTTCAATTTTAAACTGCCAAGGGTTCTTTAACGTGCTCAACGTGCACATGGGACCTCCTAATTTATTGTCCGTCTCTGATAGGACTAGATGCTCGATCCCACCTACTTAGGACCAGGGAATGGCTTCCAACCAGAAAAACCTCACATCATTTTTGTTTTTCATGGGACTCGAACCCGCGTCTCTTTGGATTTCAGAGGTTTCTGTACCTCTAAGCCACCAGGGAGTGACAACCGATCAAAATTGACCAGAAAAAGTTTTTTGCCATTCATGGAACTCGAACCCAAGATCTTATGTTTGAGAGGCAAGCACGGTACCTCTCTGCCACATACGAAATAAATGAACTATCTTGTCAGTGTAGTTGACTCTAAGGTGTGAATGGTATGTAAAAAAAGTGCTCAATTTTTCAACACTGCACATATCAAACTTACCAATAGATTTTCAAAATCCATATAGCAACATACTTTTAGCCTTATAAAATCCATTTGAAATTTATTCATGAGCACACATACCAAATTCCAAGAAGAAGAATGATTTGGAACAAAAAATATGGTCAATTATGTGAGTTGGGATAGGTGAAGAAACTTTGATAAAAATGAGGAAATTAAAGCAGATAATGTAAAATCAGAATCTGTACAGCTTTCATCACCAGAACTGTCTAAACTTGCTTTAACCTCAGGATAATCATTTGTGCATTGCAAACTTGGGACAACCCTATTGTCGTCAACCGTTTTGTAGCTTTCAATAGCAATGGATAGCTATTTTCACTTACTGTTTGCATTTTTAAAAAAGCCCCAAAAAACTGGCTTCTCTGATTGGTCATGTTAGTGTCACACACCTAGACATCTAAGAAGGGTAAGATAATTCATCGGTCCTTAGCTCAATGCCAGCTGGAATCATTTGTAATGACCCATCCCAACCAGTCTCCGGAAGTTGTATAGTACGACTTGACTGTCAAATCTAAAAACACTTAGAGCCGCTCCATACTATTAGCTGCAGGGTCAACGGTCAGAGAAAAAAGTCACTGATTAAAGTCTGAGAATTAAAATATTCTTTTGCAAAAAACGATGACACTTGGAATGCAAAAACGGTCATACTAAAATAGGAAAAGACTTGAAAAGACACCAAATCACACCATAAAATGGTGAAGAACCATGAGGAGACAAGAGAAGACAATTACTGACACCAAAAACAAAATGGTGAAAAGAAAGGAAAAGTAAAACTAAAATGAAAAAAAACCCCACAAAAATATAGATATTACAAGTCAAGATTGAAAATTCAGGACGGCAATTAACAAAATAAAACTTGATGTGTAAAACCTTAAGTAGATATGTTGTGGTTTACAGCTCAAAATAGTGCTGCTCTATTTTGAGAAATCTTTTTAATTTAAAAAATTTTTGACCACATAATCATAACCATAACCGAGTACCAGTTAAAAAGGTCAATATGTTTACCTTAAAGTACTCTGTTTTACACTTGAATTAATATGCAAAAGGTAATATCAGATTTTGCAACAATTGCAGAATAGGGTGTGGATGGGGGATGTTGGCAACAGGGAGAGGGGGAGGGAAGAATTAGTGCCACTTTCCACAATTAATTCCAACAAAGGGAAGGAAATAATGAGATTTTCATTCATCATATTTGTATTTCAAAAGACTGAGCTCTTTTTCAAAAACCATTGAGTCTTAAATTTTTACCTCTGAACTCAGATTATACCAATTTTGACGGTTCCTAAATCACATGAATCTGGATGAAATGCCAATTTTTGATCTTGTAATATATATATTATATTTTTCACCTCTGGTGAAATTAACATGAAATTTTTTTTTAAATCCTCTGACATCTATATTATCAAAACTATGGACTAGTTTAAACACTTGAATAAGGTCACATGTATCCTACAAAATTTAAACAAAACAAAACAAAACATAAACCAACACAACATAATATAATTAGTTTAATTCAAGTAGGCAATTTATGCCTTTAGATGCTAGTGGTGCAACCTAAAAGGTAAAATTGCCAGTAAAGTAATAGGTTTTACATAACAAAACTTAATGACACAATATAGGTTTAAAGAATGATTACTGTTAACAATATGAAAATATCGTATTTGACAGTTATAAATTACTCAGAATTTTTTAGCCTTAATACAATATTAAATGTTTTCACAGAGACAATATCATCTACAACTGAAGTGAACACGCAAGAGACAACCTCATTCATTGAAGAAACAACACCAATTATTTATGAAACCACCAGCTCAGGCCCATCAGGAACCACCAGCTCAGGTCCATCAGGAACCACCAGCTCAGGCCCATCTGAAACAACTAGTTCAGGTCCGTCAGGAACCACCAGCTCAGGTCCATCAGGAACCACCAGCTCAGGCCCATCAGGAACCACCAGCTCAGGCCCATCAGG
>JBCIKM010128480.1:0-13937 GCA_039654465.1 Melibe viridis | reverse complement strand
AGTGCAGAAAAATATAATTTCCCTATTTTTGCTGTGGGCTGAGTCAGTATTTTGGCTGGTAGTTAATCAGTTAAGCAATCAGATTCTCCCCCTTCCCCCCATACCCAAAAAATAAATCAAAGCAAAACAAAATTGGCATGTCTAAATCATTAAAACCACCTACTTACAAAAATGTATGCTCTTGTGCGTTGCTCATAAGGCTTTACAATAAATTAAACAGTTAGTACAGGGAGTCTTTTTCACTCAATCTGCCCTTTTCTCCTATATCTCCCACACCCTCCCTCCCCCTGTCCTCACACACAAACACAGATACACCACCCACGCAATGCTCAGTCTCCGATTCCATCAAACAGGATACGTGACTCTGAAGGTGACATTGATCCTCGCCCCTCTGTCGTGGTATTCCTTGGGCACTCGGTGCTGGTGGAAAGTGGGGAAAAGATGAACACTCTTATCATAAATAGAACTGATAGTTATGAAGAACAGATCTTAACTGAGCCCTTTACATAGGGAGTTGGAATTATTTTGGTATTTTTTAAAATTCATATTGGTAAATATATGTTAGATTTATGGATGTTTTAGTATTACTTGGTCATTTGTCACACAAAGTTATTTCTCCTACACTGGGAGAATATGAATGTCTTTTGGGAAAATCCATGAGAAGTTAGTGGTTAATGAATAACGGACAAATAAATAGATTACGTGGAGTTGACATGAAAACAAAAAAAAATGAAGCAAGAAAAGCACCTGTCCAAAATTCTTAACCTTTATTAAAATTAAAATGAAAATACATATATTCATCAAAAAAGAAATATTTTTTTAAATCCCTAAGATGCGTGGTGCAGGCTATGCAGACAAGTGCAATCGCTACAAATTTAGAGCCCTATCTTTCAGTTCTTCCATTGTTGCCCATACAAAGAAATACCACGGTCTCTGCGTAGACAATAAATTCCTATACAACATCATTTAGTTTAAAGACGAGCCCTTGGATCCTACCTGCCAATCACTTTGGATGGATCCCTCCATGATAACCAACGCTCCACTTCGAAGAGGCATCTTGATCACCTGTGCGTAAGTGTAATCTCTCTCCCCTTTGGCATCCTGAAACCAAGCGAATTTGAATATTTCTCACTTTTAAAGAGATACTTAGATAACGGCTAAACTAAGATACTTAGATAACTAACGGCTACACTAAATAAGAATTAGGTGTTTGTTAGGTATGTAAAAGACAATCCCTGTATTAGAATTCCACAGTGGTCAACTATGAAATTGAAAACAGCTAAGAAAAACTTTCAAACAAATTTGACAACAAAAACAACAAATTAAGACAAGCATATGAAGAATGGAGGAGTTGGCACTGGAGATAGATGAAATATAAACAGATAATAGTGTAGGCACAGTGCAGAGGTTAGTCAAGTCAAAGCCAAAGAAAGAAAGGAAAAAACAGGAAGTCGTCATCAGAGGGAATCAAACCCAGGACTAGCCACGGCATTGATTCACCTGGCCATTGCCAGGACAGCAGGCTTTGACTCACCTCGGCACTGTGCCTACACTATTTTCTGTTTATTTTCAAATTAAGACAAGCCAACTCACTTTGAACATTTGAGACATCCTTCCTCATATTCTCAGTTTGAAAAAAATTGTTTATTTTTGAGAAACTGTGGATGTTTTTTGTATAGATGTTAATGTTTACCTCCTTTCATGTAAAATTAAATGCTGACTTACACTGTCTACTGATTAAATTACGTAGATGCTTCAGTTTCACTTTCAAAAAGTGGAAGACAATTTGTCATTCTAATTTTTTTTCTTGAATTTTTATTTTCTTTGCATTTTAGTGTCTTTGCATAAAAAAAAGACTTCATATGGCACGGTGTTTTGTTTGCCTTTGAAAAGACACCTCCGAAATCTGTATAAAGTGAGCTGGATTTTTCTAATGTGTGGCATGAAAAAGTAGCCCTCTTTCAAAATGCCTTTATTATGAATTTGTTTATCATTCTTGGCTCTTCAAATTTGTCTCATTATTACAGTAAGTACACTATTTGATTCAGGAAATGGCCCCCCAAAAAGGAACATTTTCTATCCTCCCAAGAGAATCTGAAAAATCGGATCTTTTGTTAAACATTTATTCCAAAACATTTTTTCAACCTTTTATCTACAGAACATCACAACAATAAATGGTCCTTTTCAACACTTGAACTTAACCAGTTTTACACAGTTGCCTTTTCTGAAAAATTTTAATGTGCCTATTTGTTACATTATGATGGGTTTTGGTTTCTCACCTGTTGCAAAAATCTTTTAACTCTTTTTAGGCCAATCAACGATATATCATCTATATCCCACAACCGTTGCCTGTCGATCCCCGATGTATCGTCGATATTGGTCTCTGAAGGTTTTGTTTCAATAATTTACAAATACCACTTTTTAGTTGCTGTATAAAGGAAACGAAAGTAATAGAAGACTTGTTCTTTATACTCTGAGGTGTGAGAGTTCATTTTGGGCTGGAATTTGTGTAGTTTTCCTGTTTTTTGTCTCTCTCATGCGATATAAACAATGAAGTGTTTACGTTTCACTCAAATGAATGTAACTGCTAAAAACCCATGAATTTTTATGTTGTAAAGTTTTTTTCTAATTCTAAAACATTCTGAAACGTTGGATTATCACAGCTTAGTGATGTAGTTGAATTTTTAAGCAGTAAAATTGAGGTAAATTTGAATTTCGTTTTCACATTTGTCTGGTTTCAGTTTTTTTCTGTCGTTTTTTAAAAGTTTTGCAGCAATTGTCTCACCTCAACAGCTGATATTTTTATGTGTACTTATTCTGTACTCTCTGCTCTTTCATTTGATGTGTCATCTGACACTTTTGCAACTTCTATCAAAATGTCAGCAGGACATTTCTCTGTAGTCCATTTATGTTTTTCTCACACTGCGAAAGCCTCTGGCGCAGAGCCCAGAAATACCTTGGCAGGGAATGAGTTAAAATCTTTTAAATCATTATAAAATAAGAGAGCTAATGAAGCAAGCAATTATCATAGGAAATTATCTTACTTCAATTAAAAAAAACAAGAACAAAATAAGCTCAAACTACAAAATAAATTACATTTTTCCTATGCAAAACAATTCGGCACAGAAAACAAAATGGCTGGTACTGACAGGTGGGGGTTTCTGTCGGAGCTCAAAGACCCTTTCCTCTCCCAAGGACAAGGATGCAATGACCGGGTTTTCCCCAAGCAAGGGCTCATCGTCTGAGTGCCAACCAATGCTGTCATGACCATCCCTGTACAGGTTGACAGCAATGGCGTTGAAGAGAATCCCTGTCATTTCCTCCAGCTGCGCTCCTAGCTCTTTCAGGGCAGCTGGCCATTCCTAGACGGGATGATAGGAGGAAGTCATGGCGGGTTAAAAAGAAGAATACAATTTTTTCTTTAAAATCGCTAAGCAAACTGACCTAAGTCTCTTGCCAATAGCCATGTGGTGAACATGACTCATTATGCGCAAAAATCAGGCACTCATTTTAGTGAACACACTCATGATGGATGACACAAAATGGTATGGAAGAGCTCCTTCCCCAGTTCTGCTGTCCTGCAGCCACAGTCAAGATAAGAAAGATAAGACATACTTTATTGATAAAAAAACCTCTTATAGTACAATAAAGTACACAAATCTTGAACACAAAAATCACGAATTCTCGGAAGTCTCGAACATATTGCTCGGTCCCGTTTCAGTCCCTCTCTATTTATTTGTATTCGGGGCTTTCACGGACATGACGAATTACGGCAATCTAGAGCTCTATTTCAAATCCCTGATGAATTTGACTTACCCGTGTTTGACTGTATATCACACTGTTGAAATAATATACCCATAATAGATGCTAAAAAAAGATAAAATGACAAGAAGTTATTTCATAAAATCTCTGGCACACAGAGTGAATTGTGTAATGCCCTGAAGTACGACAATTTAGCGTACTCAACAAATCCTCCTATCCTATCTGTAATGCTTAAATTCCCATCATTGTTATCATCATTATTCAGATTGCTTGGACAAGTAAGAGCCATTTCGCTGCAATAGATTTATCCTCAAAGCAGGCAATAAATGGATTTGTCTCACTGTCCCCCTGTCACCAGTCTCAACTGTGGATTTGTTTACATAAAATTACAAACAGGTGTGTAAATGGGCCTCGACACACAAGGATGAAAGTTAGAAACTTCTGTCATTCTCTTCCCTTCTCCCTCTGCCCCCCAAGACACACGCACACACAGACACACTCACACGCACACACACACACACAAACACACACAAATAAATCAACATAACTTCATTGAAGAAAAAAAAAACTTTGGAAGCATTCAGAAATTAGTCACAAAAAAATTCGGGAGACTTACTGTTTAAAGTTTGTATTCAGTGCTGGTATGCAAGCAAAGTCCTTCCATTGCCCTACAATCCCAATCTGTCTGCAGCAGTTTGATCACAATGATGCTTCCCCATTTTTTCTCAAAAGGATTCATCCAAAAGGTTGACCCCTACATTCATCTACCTCACTTAAATGAAGGATTGCTTTCGTTATTTTTCAGATTACTTACCCTAACAAGAAAGGAAAGAAAAGTTTTATGAAGCAGGATGCATGATCCATGTTTCTCTGAAAGATAGAGAACCTCCATCGAGCTTCAGAAGTTCTAGTATTGTTTCAAGTTGCCTTGCTGGTTTAATATCTATTTATGGTGACTTCCGGTGAGTATTTTCAGTGAACATTGTCGTAATGCAGTGTTGTTTTTGTCGTTGTGTCTCCGGCTGTTTTCAGACTGAATCGGAAAAGTTGGAAAGTAATATTTTAGAGACCAGAGTTCTGATCATGTTCACAGGTCTGAATATTTCAGAATCTTATTGCTGTGGAAAGTCATCCCAAGTCTTTTTACAGCTTCCTGAGCAGTAGCATGGGGTGAAAGATGTCGTGAGAGAGAAGAAGGTAAAGTGCCAACCTAAATAATTACATAGTAGGATCTTTTCACAATGCCCATTAATCTCCATAATCTGGAGTACCTATTGTTGTTTACTTATGATGCACAGCAAACGCACAAGAAGAAAAAGAAAAGTAAACAAAAACTTTTTTCTTTTCTTAAAAATAACCCCAAAGATTTCTTTCCTATGGATTTTAAAAGTAGGAACCCCGGCTTAAGTCGGAAAATTCACACCCCTGTTTAAAGAGGAAAAAAATAAAATATACTTCAATTACATGAGGCAAATAGTCTTTAAGATCTGTCCCAAGGCAGACTCAAACAACCCAGTTGTAAAACACAGAGCAATGCAGCGCAGTTGTGTTTCTCGTACACACCTGAGTCAAGTGAATAGTAGGCTGTGTAAAGCACCTTACATCAGGTTACACACAACACCAATAGCTGTCTGTGATTACTAACAGTGAGCGAAGGGGTTCAACACTATACACCCAGAGAGACAGTATGAAAATATATAATACACTTGCAGAAGTACCCGGCATTGCCCTGAGAGAAGAAACATAATATTAACAGAACCGCACCCAAACTCTCTCCCCTAAGACTCGTATTCACCAGCGATGTTGGACAATCAAACCTAGTCCATGCTGATGACAAAACAATCTAAAAAAATAAGATGGCCACGGTTTCACATTCAAACAGGAATTCCCTTTTCAAAAGGTGGCAAAAGTCGCTTTCAACACCGATGTTGTGTATTGGACAGGCTTCCAAGCAGGTTAGTTAAAGTGAACTGCAATGTGACTTTGGAGCAAACCAAATTTGCAGAGCGTGCAAGTGCACAAAAAAATTAAAGACTCAAACCACACTATGACCTGTCCAGGGTTATGAGGAAACTGTGTATGAAATTTGGTCCAAATACATAGCGCCGTTAAGAAAGGCATAGCAAACAGACAGACAGAATCAAGCTTTAAGTTGAATAGTGAGGGACAGCTCAATCATTTGAGTCCAATATCTGTGGTGAGACAAACAACTCTGTAATGCAGATTAACAGCCACATTTATCAGTAGGAAAACAAGACTTTGACAGAAAAATAAAAACAAAATAAAACACATTTAAGCGTTGTTTAAAACTGTAACTGCTGTTACATTTTTTTTTTAGTAAATCATCTCACTACAAATGATCTTTGATACCACTAACCGCTGGGTTTGCTTCCTCTGTGAAACCTGAGTATGTGTACGGCTGGTTGCTATACCAGGCGGTCAGTCGCGGCTCCAAGGCCTGAACACCTCTGTGCACATTGTAGCGTTGCCTCCATGGTATCTCATGGAAAAGCTCAGCGAAAACAGTCTCACTTCTCGACGGACTGAGAAAGTTTGGGAAGAACCGTAGTCTGGAAATAATGCACATGAAAGGTGGAAAGAAAAAAAGAAAGAAAGGGTTTTACTTGAGAATTTTGTTATAATTCATCTGCGTTTGGGCAATAACATTTTAAAAGTCAAATTGTCCCACTCCTCCTCCTCCCCCCCCACCCCCCCCCCCCCCACCCCCAAAAAAAAAAAAAAAAATTATTAAAGCAAAACATACATACAATTAAAAAAAATATATTTCGCTTCAATTTCTTCACTGAGTCACAATTCCTTGGATAAGTGTGCATACAGCTATCAAAGTCACATTATTTCTGATGCAAAAAGCCTGCTTGAGATTGGAGATCAGTGCCAACTCTCTGGTGAATAAGTGAATGCCATGGATTGATTGATGACAAAGCCAAAAAAAAAAATAGAAGGAAATTCCTGGAGTGTCGAGATACAAAAAAAAATAAACAAGAAGAAAAGAATTTTTAAAAAGGAACGAAAAAACAACAAATAAATATAAAAATCAAACTGGAGAAATAAAGAAACAAAACAGAAAAAGCCAGAATAACTGGAGATGTGTCATCCCAGACAAAGAGCTAAAACTCACACCATGTCTTACCTGGACACCCCAGAGGGACCTTTGCTGATTTCGTACACTCCTTGTTTCCTATGGACAAGAATTAAAGAGAGGTACAATGACAATAAATATGCCTGTAGCTAAGAGAGTTAAGATGATAGACTACTGACTTTATACTACAAGTGTGCACTAAAGAAATAATGATAATGATAGTAATGAAGATTTGGGCCCAGATGCCGAGCTGCTTGAGGCCTTGGACTCCAATGCTAAAGAGCGTGGGTTTGATTCCTGCTGGGGCCATCGGACCAACAACACTGTGGTTCTGTACTGCAGCTGCTGCTCTGGTTGTCCCAGTCTTCCCTTGAGGCAGACCAAGAAGACGTGTCTTCCCCATGGGATGAATAAGGAAAGTTTTTATATCTTTTTTTCTTTTTTTTTAATCAATGTAAACAAACTTTATCTGCAGTTGCAACACCAAAGAGTAGTGGACAACAGCCTTATAAAGAAGTGGTTATAAAGAACAGATTTTGAAGCACCTGATAAAGATAAAATACATAAATCATGACTGATATAAAGAACTACTGATACAAAGAACTGATTTTGAATGTCCCGACCTGTTCTGTATCAACACTTTATTGTACTTGATGTTGGTGATAGTTTGAGGGTGAGGGCTTGGAGTTATCTGATATATACATAGAATTGTTGAAAAAATTGAATTAAAACAAATATAATGCAGTCAACCAGGGCTAAATCTGGTAAGGACATGAAAAAAGAACTTGAGAGTCAATTTAAGAGGAGAATACATGTTATAGCTCCAGATTGTTGTAGGTTGAAATTTAAGAGCTGAAGAATTTAAGAACTAGTGTCATGGTTTGATGCCAAAAATCACTTCACCACTTTTGTCACTGCATACAATAAATAATACCAGACACTGTAAAAGTGCAACCATCTTACACTTACGTTATTGTCTGATCTTCTGGTTTCACTTTTATTTCCTGTAGAAAGAGATGAACAAATTATCACCAAAAGGAGACAAAAATTATTACAACATAACATTATCTTACTTATATTGATTTTCCTTCATTAAAACTTGCATCATTCAAATCTAGTATCTAGTAAACCTCAGATACAACAACCTAAGATATCAAGTCAGATCAGATGAAGTAATCGCCAATTTTTTCCTTATAAACTGTTAGTAAAATAAATTGGATCCAACAAACACCAAAATAGCTCACCTCACGTCCAATAAGTACAACCATGGCATAATAATGTTTGATAATAAAACCATCCACTTCTTGAAACACCGTTATTTTTCTGTTTTTCTCCCAAAAACTGTTCAACGTTACCGTGTTATATGTAGTGAGAACATGTAGTGCCTGCTGCGAGTGACAGATACAAACCCACCCACACCACCCCTCCTCTCTATGTCTTTACACTACAGACACACAAACACACATGTGCAAGCACATTATACACACACATACAGATCATAACACACAAATGCCAAGAACTTGACCCAGATGATGGAAAGGTCCTGGTAGAGGCTAACAGATCGTCCCACACTCTTGCCCTCTCCAAACATTTGAACCATCTCGACACAATAAGTTGAGTGTGTAACTCTAATGCCTTACATCCATTTCTGCTTCTTGTCAGTCTAATAGCTGTGACATCTTTCTCCTTTCATTTTGACGAAAAACAACATGCGTCTTCAACAACAACAAAAAGAAAATATGATATGTATCCATTTTTATCAAGCGATCTCTATCACATTTTTGACAAGGCTGAAGAAAGGGATAAAGCAATTTTGAGATTACAAATGTAAGGCGCATCCCTTTACCACAAGGCAGACCTCAGACTCAACGAAACCTCGGATCCGTTGAAGACAACCAGTCCGTCCTAACAACCTTGTTGTATCTGAGGTCCACTGTGTATTCTTTGATCACAGGTTCCGTAGGTTTATTTCAACAAGGATTTGAAATTGCACTTGTTCCTTGTTTCTTATATTACTAAAATAAATTAACGTCCAGAAGGTATGCCCACACTAAAATGAAAATTTATGCAATATAAAGATAATTTATCAACTGTTTAAAAGAAAAAAAGCAAAGCTTTTGAAATATCAAATATCTCAAAATTATTTTACACACAAGATTTCATCAAGAAATTTGAAGAGACAGGAAATGAAAGAAAAAGAGATTGATGGATAGTTAGTAAGTGGTTGTAAGATAAAGAGAAGTGTGAGAGATCAAATATCAGCATCAGTCAAAGCAATGTGTGCTTTCAAGGACAATTATTATGCTTCTACCAAGTCACATCTGATGAGCAAAGAAATAAACTATTTATCTGATTCAAAACATTCTACATACTTCAGTGGGGTCTTCGAACACAAACTTCTGAGGAGGAATTGGGCTGTCTATTGTCTTCGCTAACCACAGTGGTTTTTGAGGCATTTTAGGTTTATCTTTGTCAGATCTGGCGTTGTTGATAGTTTGTCTGGACAACCCTGATGTTGGTCGCTCACTCCCATTGTTGCCGCGATTACCAAGTCCCCCTGCCTTGCTTTGATTGGATGGAGCAGCCCAGCCCCCTTGAACCCGGGCTCGCCTCCTCTTCTCAGCATTATTCAAGTTCATTCTTGAAAATTTCAGTAAAGCACTTGAGCATCATTTCTAAAAAGTAAAAGAATTGTTCGGGAGTCAGGAGTTAATTTTTAAAAAAAAGAAAAAAAGAAAGAAAGAAAAAAAAGTTTTAGTCATTTTCTGCGAAACAGATAGCTTTCGTGACAGTTTGTAATTTTCTTAATTTTCTTTCTGTACTATTTTGCAAGTGAGCAGGAGCTGGTGTTGGGTGGGATGGAGGAGATCACAAGATAATTTTATTAAAAAATAATGTATACATCAAAATGAATAAAAGCAAGGAAGCTTTGTGGAGAAGCATTAACTTTTGAACACATGGGTAAAAATCCATAAAATAGGCATATGGATAGATGAATAGTGGCAGTGAGATATAACAAGAAAAGTATGAGAGAGATAAAAATCAGTTACATGAACAAAGATGCTACTTACTAGAAATCTCCCAGATTTAGTTTTCATTAGAATTAGCCATGCAGAACTTCACTGCAGGGTCTGATGATCTACTCTGTCTCACTAATTGGGTTATTAGCAGAAATTTCACTAATTTTCATTATGAAATAAATAAAGATTATTAATAAAATCGTTAGCAATGCGTGCTATTCTGATACATGTTTTCAAATTCCCGAAAAAGAGAAAAAGAAAGTTTTTTCCCTCCTTCTTGAGACAAGTCTGCCCTTTCTCAGGGTTTGCTCTTTAAAGATTTTCCAAATTATACACATAAAATTGTTTGTAAAGAATTCTTCTTGTCCAACCCTTCAATGGTCTTGCTAGTCTACTACTTGCATTTCATTTACTGAGCCCTGGCTGTACCTGTAGCACTGAGGTGTAATATATCTTTAATGCCTAATTAGAAAGTTTTGCCAGAGTCGAGAACGTTGCCATAAATGTTGTGAAAACAGATATGCAACCAAATACATTTTAAGATCTAATAGTTGGCATATTATTCAACATTTATTAGAGAGGTAATTAAGGTTATTCAATGCACCTAGACCCCTCTAGATTGTGTATTTCTCATTTTAATTAATCTTTGGACTTCAGTCCTTATAAAATGTTTGTTTATTATGACCAATGGGTGTGAACAGTCAGAATCCGCCGTCCCCGCAAGATTTATTACTCGGCAGCCATGTTTAGGGCTGCGGATGTTTGCAGACACTTAGGAAAGATTGTGGTTTAGAGAAGCCTGCGTGGGTGATAGGCTTTTGTTAACATGTAGTGATTCACGTTTCCAATTGTTTGTTTAATAGGGGGGGGGGGGGGGGGGTTGGTGCAAAAAAAATACAAGGGTTCTCCCTTCTTTTTCTAATGGAATCTCTCTTGCTCTTTTTGAAAGAAAAGAAGGAGATTTGAAAATCCACATTTGGCAACTCAACTGAGTAGTGTCCCTTTGCTTGTTTGATGGTGGGTTTAGGGTGTCAGAGAGTCGTTGAGGGGCACAAGAGAAAAATAAAATGAGAGAAATAGAAAAGATTTAGGTACTTTTTTGGGCGCAGATAATAAGTATTTGTTTGCCGACCGTATTGCATTCTTTATCTACATCGCGTCACACCAATTTTCCTCAAGGTTCTGACTTACTATGTTGTGAAATGTTCCAACAGAAAAACAAAAGGCTCTACTCTCTCCTTTCAGGGGTTAGTTTTTGAAATGATATAATAAAGATGAGATCATGATCAACTTTTCTCCCAAAGCCCGAAATCCTGCAGATTCGATAGTGCGGTCTTGGTCTTCAACTATCTGACCATTTGGATGAGCAAAAACTATCCTATCTTATTCTAAATAATAATAATAATAATAATGCAATGTTGATTACCAACGTGTGAGAGAGAAAGGGAGAGAGAGAGAGAGAGAGAGAGAGATAAAGAGAGAAGATAGAAAATGGAAGAGAGGGATGGAGGGAGAGAGAGAGAGAGAGAGAGGATAGAAAAATAGGAGAGAGAGAGAGAGAGAGAGAGAGAGAGAGAGGATAGAAAATGAGAGAGAGAGAGAGAGAGAGAGAGAGAGAGAGAGACAGACAGACAGACAGACAGACAGACGGAACAAGGATTTTGTCTAATTATCTTTGTTTTTAACTCGAAGTACATGAAGCAAACTTCATTCTGGATTTGTGCAAATGTTATGGATTGTTATTGCTATTTAAATACTGATTTAACTAAACTATTTGGTTCTGAAGTTACTGTTAACACTGTCTTTCATTTTAGTAAGCCGATTGTGTTTACTAACACTGAAAACTCTTGCAGGCACTCATTCTCTCCAGTCAAACGAACCCTCGCTCGTCTGCTTGTCTACTTAAAACTTTTTCTGAAAGCTTTATGCATGCAGAGTATTTTGGGTTCAACAATCAAACTCGTTCCAGAAGCTGCTCGCATAGTCTTCTTATAATTGATCAAGGTTTTTCATAGCCAGCGAGGATGAAATTTGAAATCATCAGGGGGCCCATGAAAAATGTTTAAACCTAATAAACTTGGATGAAGAAATCCTGTAAAGCATTTATTTTGGGGTTGTCATGATTAGCAGCATCCTTTTATGATGTGAGAAAATTTATCTTCATAGAATAATTTACAGGGTCTCATATTGTCATTTGTTTGGCTGATCTACAGAAAAAAATTACAATGGCTTTTCACATATTCAATAGTCTTCCATTTTATAACACAGAATATCGGGACGGCTATCAAGACGGACACATTCTTTGCTCAAAAGTCTATCTGAACTATTTGTTTTGTTTTTGTTTACGTCGGAACCAGTCAAGTAAATTTTCAACAATAAAAAAAGGCGAAGTGAATAACTTAGTGATCATGTTGTATGCAAAGACCATTTAGATAATTGCTTTGAAATTGCAGGGAAGAAAAAATGAAATGAAATTTAGATATATCAGTTACCTCAAATGTATCAATTGCTCTTTTACAGTGTTGGTGTAGAAACCAAGAACAACAACTCTTACGCAGGATTACCAGTTTTATTCAGAGCGCCTTGCCAAATCAGCCACGAAAACTTGCCAAGTGCTTTTAAAAAAGCCATACCTTTTTTTTTTTTTTTTCAAATAATCTTTTTAGTGTTACAAACAAAAAAGTAATGAAAAACTAATAGTTAACATAGAAAAAATTCAGTTAGCAAGAATCAGAGTCGAAAATGTGTCCCAAAAAAGTGCTTTAAAATTCAATTTTTAAAGCGTAAAAGTTCACTCCAAATTGAAAATTATCTTACAAACAACAAAATACAGTAGACAAGAGAGAGTAATGTGTGGCATTGGCTCATGAGGAATAGAGGAGCTGGCACTGGAAATAGTTGATACTAAACAAAAAAAATTAAGACAGACCCAGTGTCGAGGTGAGTCAAAACCATGGAAAGAAAGGGGGGGGGGGGGATCAGGAAGTCGTCAGAGGAGGGAATCAAGCCCTGCCACGGCACCTATTGAGGTGTGTCAAAGCCATAGAAAGAAAGAAAAGAACAAAACAGGATGGCTCAGCACTGTGCTTATATACTATTTTATGTTTAGTTCCATCTGTGGCATTAGCGAGAAACTAAAAAATGCCCAAAAATGCATATTTGCCAACCCATTTGTTTCTAAAAGCCAAATTTGTGGAAATTAGAAAGAAGAGAGAAAAAAGTCCTCTCCATGTTCTCCGCCTTGGCGTGGTGGAGAGGCTTGTGCGGCCTGGTGATTTCAAAGGCGATGGCGTTGGTTCAACCATGATGGTAAAATCGTAAAAGTATCAAACTGGCAATTCTGAAGTGTTGTGGAACGCACATTTGCGATTGTTTTTCAGGCCGAATATTATTGTTGTTCAATTGTCGCCAAAGATTGTCGCATATTCAATTGTCCAAAAGAGATGGCTTTTCTCAATTCGGAAAAGGGCACTGTCAATAACGACAGTCTTAAGTTTCTGGAAACATTATTCTGCTTATGCGCACACCATTCCGGAGCATTACCACGACGAGTCGGTTCGACTCTCGTTGTTGTGTTTGTGTGCACTGTTTCGCCAAGAGAAGGGAAAAGCGAAACAGTGTTTGTTTTTGTTTGTTCCGAGTTAATTGTGCCTGGGTTTTCTCAGCCGAAGCGGAGATCGCCGGCAGAAGTCACTGTCAGCGACTGGGGTTCATCGCTGGGCTTGAAACCACTTTTTTTTTCTCTTTTTTTTTTTTTTTTTTTTACATAATGGCAGATGGCTCAGTTGGCAGGCCCGCTGTCCTGGCAGTGGCCAGGCGATGGGTGCCGTTGCAGGCCCTTGGTTCGATTCTCTCCTCGGCCGACATCCTGTTTTTTTGTTTTGTTTTGTTTTGTTTTTTGTTTTTTTTTTGGGGGGGGGGTTGTTTGTTTGTTTGTTTGTTTGTTTGTTTGTTTGTTTGTTTGTTTTTTTTTTTTTTTGGGGGTGGGGGGGGGGCACACAAAAACTCTCACTTGAATTCCCTCGTCCGTTTGGTTCTGGTCAAACACAAATGAA
>JBCIKM010128148.1:0-13944 GCA_039654465.1 Melibe viridis | reverse complement strand
GTTTGGTTTTTTTTTTTGGGGGGGGGGGGGGGGGTTATGAAAGAACTAGAGAGACACTTCGTGCTGCTTGATATAACATGGAAAGTGGTATGAACTCAACACTACTTTTAAGATATTTTCTCCATTCAGTCTCCAAAGGTCAAATTTTTATTTAGATATCATTATTGTCAATAAATTTCACTAACAACAAATTGTAATTTGTATAAATAATAAAAAATTAAAAAAATAAACTCTTCCTTTCTTCTTTCTATCCAGACACTCATGCATTCATCCAGCAACATGCTTATCACTATTGGATAATAAATGACTGTGGAGACACATCAGCAGGCCCATTGTTGTGCCAGTGACAAATACTTACAAGTGAGAATGCCAGATGTAATGCCTTTGCTGGAATCGTGGGTGTTGTCATTCACCAGTTTTCCACCGTACCAAAGGACTGCAATAATGACGCCGTAAGCCAGAAAACCAAATAGGCCCTCCATAAAACCTGCAAGTAAGAGCCATAACACACAAATATAAGTAAAAGAAAATACCTACAGCCCAATTTTTACATAGCATCTAACTTTTCAAACAGCAAACAGAAAATGCCACAGCAAATCACTTTGACCCAAAATCACACCATATCAAAGACAGGTTCAATAATCCACCTTTATGAGCTCAAGACTAGTGAAGGAAGGGATTAAAATAAATTTTATTGTGCGGTTGACAGCTATGTTTTTGTTTTGGCTACAAGCTGAGAAATCAATGTAATATAATAAACAAGCAGGTCAATACTATAAGTTTATCAGCTCCCATCTCTTGGATAAGAACAGGTTAATCTCTTGATAGTCTTTCTCTTCCTTCTGCTAAAAACCAAGCTGATTCCAATTCAATGCAATCATAATTTGACAATCTAAAACTCCATTAACCCATAATTCCTTGCCCCAGTTGTGCTATGTTCAATCTCCACTTTTTTTTCATATATTTTGAGTTACTTGTGCCATGGGCCTCACAAAGATAATGTCCATGCGTTCTGTGATTGTCATTAAGGTTTATAAAGCCAAAGTAGGTTTTTGGCAACAAACAAGTTTTTATTTTCCTCTTTACAGTGCAGAAGGGTGTGAACTTACAAGTGGACTTTTCCCCAAAACCAGGTTTTGTGTAGATGGTACAGAGCGGAACTGAAGCAATGAATTACTTACTGAAAGATCTAAACGCCATTTTGATGCAATGCACATAATGGAGAACATAGCTGGTATGAATGCAACAAGTCTAGTCTTTTGAGGTTTTACCAGAGAAAGGTTAGGGGAACAAATTGTTTGAGGAATACATTGTTAAAGGGGGCAGGGGGGGGGCACAAAGAATGGGGATTTGAAAAAAACTGGATTTGGTGCTGTTTGAATGGTATGAGAGTTCAACAGATATGTGTTCCATGAATGCGTGTTATACTGGGGTTTATCTTTTTCAGCCACACACACACAAAAAAAACCAACAACAAAAACCCACGCTCCACCATACCTTGTGCCATGGCCAACTTTTTCCCAATCTGGTAGCTCTCCTGTATGTTCTTGCCGTATTCTTCCCTTTCACGCAGTTCCCCAGAGAAAGACTTGACCGTCCTGAGGGAGGACAGAGCCTCCTCTGCTTTGGTTCCAGCATCTGCCAATTTGTCCTGGAATTGCTTCCGCATCTTTCTCACAAATTTTCCTGACAAATTTTAATTTAGAAAAAAAAAAAGGGCTTTTAATTGATAATAAATTACATTTAAAATTGGATATGGTACAGCCTAAATGTACATGTTATAACTGGTCCTATAAGCAAAAAAAAAAATAATAATGATAATAATAACGATGATGATGATGATGATGATGATGATGATGATGTTGATGATGATGATAATTATAACAATAATAATAATAATAATAATAATAATAATAATAATAATTTATTATGTGCAGACACACCCCAATTGACAGAAGGCTGGGCGCATTGTAATATAAAAGAGTGGCAAACCTACTAACTAAACATAAATACTTGTGAATGTAAATCTGGGAAAAATTTAACCGAGCTCGTTCTCTCTCCTACTCTATCCTCTTTACTCCACCCTCACTCTCTTTTTAAAAAAAAGTTTTGGTCCTGATATTTTGCTCACAGACACCTCCTCTGTTCTGGGTGGCGGTGAGTTTTGGTGCAATCATCTCAATAGCAAACAAACTTGAATGGTTTAAATACTTATTTACTGTAACTAACCCCTGGTACCATTGATACACCCCTATCACCCCAATGCTGTAATGGAATTTTCCAAGACTACCAAAACTCCAAGAACCCCGACTGAGCTTAAGCAGTGCTGATGAGAGGTAAAACAAACAAAAAAAAAGAGAGAAAAATTTTCTAACCTGACTGCAACCAAGACATTTCAACAATAAATTAGAACTTTCTTAAAATTACCTTTTATTTAAAGTAAAAAAAAAAAATCAACTTACAGAAAAAGTGAAAGGGAAGATTATCAGCAAAGATTTTTTTAAAAACTGAAGTTGAAAAAAATAGAAAATAATTAAATCTCAGAAAAGAGGGTTGGATGCTATTGTGAGAAATGAGCAATCACGCATCACTTTGAGCTCAACCTTACCATACTGCACAGCTGTGATTGACACTACAGGCACCACACCCAGGAGAATGCCAGTCAGGGAAGGGTTCAAATAGAACATGAACCCGAGGGAGCCCAGGATCTGAAGGGTGTAGCGACACAGCATAGACACGTTGACCTGTCAGTTGTAAGGAGACAGAAAACAACATACATATTCATTCAAAACCTTTGATTTATTGAATTTTGTGAACCAGAGATCTGAAGGATGAGAAGAATGGGATGTGAAATGGCACAAAATAGATGCACTAAGCTGCCAGTGAAGAGAGGGTAAATCAAAGACCAATCCCTCTAAAAATATCATATATCGGTGCCCACAGTAAAATTTTAGGAAGAAGGTAATTTTAGCAAAGAAGAAGAAATTGGGAGAGGAATGAAGGTATGAAACTGTGCTTTACCACATTATGCATCCATTCCTTTTGTATGAAACTGTGCTTTACCACATTACACATCCATTCCTTTTGTATGAAACTGTGCTTTACCACATTACACATCCATTCCTTTGGTATGAAACTGTGCTTTACCTCATTGCACATCCATTCCTTTGGTGTGAAACTGTGCTTTACCACATTACGCATCCATTCCTTTGGTGTGAAACTGTGCTTTACCACATTATGCATCCATTCCTTTGGTGTGAAACTGTGCTTTACCTCATTACACATCCATTCCTTTGGTGTGAAACTGTGCTTTACCACATTACACATCCATTCCTTTTGTATGAAACTGTGCTTTACCACATTACACATCCATTCCTTTGATATGAAACTGTGCTTTACCTCATTACACATCCATTCCTTTGATATGAAACTGTGCTTTACCACATTACACATCCATTCCTTTGATATGAAACTGTGCTTTACCACATTACACATCCATTCCTTTTGTATGAAACTGTGTTTTACCTCATTACACATCCATTCCTTTGATATGAAACTGTGCTTTACCACATTATGTATCTATTAGATGCAAATTAGAGTCACCTGATATCAATTTCTATCTATGTCAATATCTGAAAATTGTAGATAATTAGAGAAAATCATGCTTCGAAATGAAGGACGGATCAACTGTTGCTTACTCAGTCAGTAAGGGTTCTATCTATAAATTAGGCTAAAAAATTTTGAGTCTTCAAGAGTCCAAAACATTAAAAAAAATTGTAAAGAGAAAATCCCAAAGAGCATCCAACAGTACTCTCTTAGTTTCTTCAAAGAGCAGACCAAACTCTCCCCAAACCCTATCCTAAAACCCCCAAATAAAAAGCAATCCAGACCCACTTACGGTGAGAGCATTTTGTAGGACCTGTGTATCTGAAGACAGTCGATTACACAGCTCTCCAGTCCTGTCAAATAGGAAAAAAGTGACAAACATGAATCAGCAATTCTTTTATATAGTGTTAAATCTCTGTTGATGTCAAGATAGCTCAGTTGATAAGGTGTTTAACTCGCACATCACAGGGTGTGGGTTCAAGCCCTGGCGATGGCTTTCGTGGTTTGCCATGGGCAATATCAGTGATTCCTGTTGGTATTGAGTGTAAGCTCGAGGAATTATCTATTCCCTTCATGAGTGTCTTGGCTGCAGCACTTTCATGTTCATAGGCAAGCAGGCCGGTTTTCTTTTTAATCCCTGTTACAATCATACACAGGCTCTGAATTGCTTATTGTGGCGTTTTCACTAATCCGCAATGGTTGGTGATTATGTCACTGTCAGAACATCCTAAAACCTGCTGGTAGCAATGCACTGTGCCAAACACAGATGTACCATTTCTGTAGGGATTTAATTCAAATTATGCACAAACAGAGGCTTTACAGCCTACTCTTTCTTATTTCCAACTCTCACAATGTGCACAAGGACCTCAGATTTAATTACGTATCTCTGGTAGGACTAGAAGCTGGATCCTACCTACAAATAACCAGTGGATGGCTTCCAACCAAAAAAAGGTCCTGGTATATTTCACTCTTCATGGGGCTCCAACCCGTGGCCGTTCAGGCCGAGAGGTGAACACTGCACCAACCAGAACATGGCCCAGAAAATTTCGCTGTTCATGGGACTGAAACCCATGACCTTCATTAAGAGGCAAGCATCTTACCTCTCTACCACGTACCCACAAATATGGAGGACAAGCTTCTCTACCAACACTTTAAAAAATAAGACACATCTTTCCTTCAACCTCTTATAGAATGTGCTCAATCCAAAATGACTTCAGAGCTAATATTGGCAAACAATTGGAATGTTTATCCACAACATCTGCGAGTACTGCCTGCCGCCTAAATTTTAGCTCTGCTGACCAGAATACTGGCAAGGAAAGCTTCAGGAGAGAATGTACAGCTGTTTTGGCCTCTACCTTTGGACAGCATACTTAATGTATTGAGTGCACCGATGCCCCCCCCCCCCCTGAAGTAGGGTCATCCTTGCCAGTTTGGCTGATGGTATCTCCTTTCTCTATAACCTTTAACCAGTAGTAGCTTGATAAAAGTGTTTTCTACAAGGTATGATGATATGTACTTGCATGGAAACATTAAAAAAAAAAATTGTGACTAAAAATCCTTTAAAGACATTGATGGAATCATAAGGTTTAACTCTATGTCACTCTTTATCTGTGGCAGGACTAAAAACCCAAATTAGGCAAGAAGTTTTAGTCTTCTTAACTTTAACCTCACGAAACAGAACAACACTATTGTAAAGTTATACTGAAAAGTTACACACACACACAAAAAAAAAGAAAACAAAAAGAGAAAACAAAAAGAAGGGGGGGGGGGGGATGAATAACACAAGTCCTTAAGGGGTTTTTGATCAAGCTAACAATGAGAATCTTCAACATTCTATGACTTGGCCCATCTATTTTCTTCTTTCGGCACATAGTTCCTCATTTTCTGTTCAGACAATAACTTTTTAAAATTTATGCAAT
The DNA here is from genome assembly GCA_039654465.1 of Melibe viridis. NCBI lineage: Eukaryota > Metazoa > Mollusca > Gastropoda > Nudibranchia > Dendronotidae > Melibe > Melibe viridis. The sequence continues at coordinate 8,419 of JBCIKM010128148.1, read as the reverse complement.
ATCTCCACGGCAGGACAAGTTAGGATGTTCTATCCATTTTCACACAGCAACCACCAGGTGTGAGACAGGGACAATACCTGTTGGTATCAAAGAATGCGACTTCTTGGAGGATGATTGACCCAAACAAGCGCTCTCTGAGTCTGGCAACAAGCCTCTGTCCGGCCAAGGTGAAAAGCCACGAGCGGAACAACGCAGCCACCGAGCCTGCACTATAAATGCAGATTAGAATCACCACAGTCCTAGTCAGGTCATCTGCAAAGAAAGATAACGGGAAAAATAGGATGAAACAGTCTTTCCATATATTTGGCACTATGGTTTTATGATAAAGCCCCAAAATAAGTCAAATTCAGCTATCCATAAACTTGGACCTGGTGTAAAAATAAATTATGGCAGACGGCTCAGTTGGTGGGCCCACTATGCAATCATTCAAATTTCTTAAGCATAACAGTAATTTCCGGCACAAGCCTTGTTCTGTATAGAAGCACTCAGGTTCTGCAGGGAAAAAACCCCACTGATCTACAGTACATTTGAAGATGAAAAAAAAAAGTGTTTATCCCTCATCACTTTTATCTCCACAAAATAGCTCAATAGCATGTGGTTTTCACTCATTTTGTCTCAGCTAAATTTTAAATTTGAGTGACATATGTTCAGTTTTTATTATGGTAACTTGTTTGTGTTTTAATTTCTGGTATCACCTGTTGCAGTGTTATGGTAGCTTTTTAGTTAATACTTGATAAAGTCAACATGGGCCTTCAGAATTTCTCCAAATAACTATTCTGCACCATTGCAAAATGAATGCACAATATTTGGATATTTGTTTTCAGGTAGTCTTAATAAATTGGACATATCTCAGTTATCTATAATTGCAGTGCACTGAAACTTTGCATATGTAAAATGAAGATGTTGATCATTGATCATGTTGAGTTTGCTTAACACTTAATCACCTATACTGCTCCTATCCGCTCCTTCCGTTTTGCCTGTACCTATCCCCATTTGCTCTGTGACTTAATAATAATAATAATATATAACATTTATAGAGCGCCCCACCACATGACTTACCATGCCGATTACCATACTGTGCGTGGTAGTAGAGAACCAGTGAATGGCTCACGAGACACAAGAACACGTCTACTTTCACATTGTTCCGGCTGATTTGATTTCATGAGGTTTTACCTCCTCATTTGATTGTGACAAGGTAACATGCTCTTTCGTTTCAGTTTCAGTTGTTGATGCTAGCAACCCAACTTGATCAAGTGTAAAACCACATTAAAACCACTTTAAATGTAAGACAGTTTTTGAGGGCTCTGGTTTTGGGCCCTTTTTTTTTTTTTCAACCACCCGATATATAAGACTTGGACCAGAACTTACCCATGCTGTGCATTGCTGCATCCACTACTTGACCAAAGAACAACGGGGCCACAGTCTGTACTCCACTACTCAGCAGCAGCATTAAAGTCCCTCCACCAATGAGCAAACCTTCCTATGAAGAGTGCAAGAAAAATAAACATACACTTAAAGTCAAAGAAAAATAAATGCAGAAGAAAGATTTCAAGTAAAGGGTGAAATTTTTGTTCCCTCAGAGATTTTCATGACGTATGTGTTTGAGTGAGCGACTAGCATGTGCCTTTTGCTTGATTTTGTGTACCTCTAAATGATCATTCATCCTGCAGCAATCTTTTTGAAAAAGAAGAAGGCTAAGAATGACCTGGCCCCTATAGGCCGACATCTGCAAGATGGGTGGGTCATGGAAAGAACTGTAGACCCTGGCACAGGACAGAGAAGAGAGAAGAGAGCATTTGCCCCAGCCAAGGCCATAGGCTTAACCAAAGAAACATAATGGCTAGATGTCTCGTCTGACTAATTTTAGCTGAAATCAACAGTGCTTTAATTTGAAAGTGTAGAGTGATGAGTGTCGGGATGGAAAGATAAGTGGTATGTGGGTAAAAGTATCTCTGCTAAGTGAGTGTTTTTAAGTGGACTTTTTTGCTGAACAAACCAATTGTTGGTAAAAAAAGTTTTTCTTTTTTCTTTTAGAAAGCTCCATTGAGCATTAGTTTTGGTGCTGCCTTCATTCATAATACTATGTCTTCTGCTTCTAAGTTTTTCCACACTGAGACATCCTGATTTATTAAACAGCTCACCACTAAAAGAATTTTAGAAAAAGAGCAAACCCAGCCACCAGGAACAGCCTTGAAAAGATACCCCAAACCCATTCTTCACCTTTCAAAATTTTGTTACAGCTGCAAATTTTTTGCCCAGGAAAATTTTCAAAAAAAAGAATTGTTTTTCCTTCACAGTCAGAACGTAATCTTCCCTGATAGCCTCATACTAATGCAACCCGAAACAGCTTTCAAAACCCTTTTCCCCTGATAAGAAAATAATTCAGGGAGTTCACTTTCATTTCCAATGTGCTGTTAGGGAACCTACCACCTTTTTTCCTCCTTATAAATTCAGACTTCTTGGCCATCATTCCCGGACTTCAAAGAAAGTCGCTTTCAAGATTCAAATTCATTGCATGTTGAGTTTACTTACTTTTTAAAACCATGATGTTTGAACGTCAAACATCACAAAGCATTTATTGTATAAAAACAACTCTGCAAGGTTTTTCGAGAAAAGGAAAAAACGTAAAATTGAATATATTTCATAATCAAAAGGGATACAAATATCCATATCACATCTACACTCACAGGTTTTGCCAATGCAGCAAGACGAAGAAGACTCGCCTCAGAAGGAATCCTTTTACCTTCTCTGTCCACCTCTTGTCCCCTGTTGTTGTAGTGTTTGAGTTCCCTATGCAGTTTCATCCTCTTCATCAACTTAGAAGACAACAGGCTCAGCACCAGAATGATAAAGGACAACACTATACACCACACGCAACAAGCATAATAAGTCGAATGCATTCCGTCATAGCCCTTGTTTTCTGCCAACTGCTGTAAGACAACACCCCCTTTTGCAACTGCGTACACCAAGATCCCGAGTGAAATTATATACAATAACCCGAATAACAAGCGCAGACGTCGTTGAAGGACAATGTTGACTTGAATATCAAATGACTTCATCATAGCTACTTCAGTTTGACTTATTATGAATAGATATAAAGGGGCTTTTATCAGCCATATCACAGCCAAGTCAAAAGTTGAAGAGTCCATTGTGAACTGAGTAATACTGTTTACCATGTAGTCTGAGTCTCCACCTGTGGATAAAAAGAGAAGAACACCTATCATAGGATGTTGAGATGAAAGAAAAAGTGATACATTACAAATCATTATCACATGTTTTTGTCATTTACCAAAAATCAATTTCTCATGGAATGCAAGATGTTTATATTTTCATCGCTTACCTGACAGACTGCTCGAATTCTGTTATGTAATTGTTTTCCACCACGGACATAACACATAAACCGATAAGGACATAGTGATGACTGTGGAAAACGACTATTCAACCAAATTGTCTAGCAAGGTGAGTGCAACTCTGTAGAAGATGTAACCATGTACGAGAAAACATTTAATATATCATTGTCCTAATATCTTTTTTGCTAAAACTAACATTGGTGGTCTTTTAACATATAATATGAAAAATGTGCATGACTGGGAACATTCAATCAAGAGAGCAAGACAGAAAGTTATGGGGTTTGTGAGAATGGTCAACTTTTCTTTCTCATAGATTTCTGGTCAAGAGTTGAGGCTTTTGTAACCCTGGGGTAGTATTTGATCAGAGATCCTCAAAAGCAGGTCATTAACTTTGAGACCCCATTTTGATTTTAAACTAAATGACCAAATAAGACTAACTTCACTAAACAAAATTTTTAAAAATCTGAGGTATAGAACTCTGACAGCATAAGGCATGCAAATTATTACATAAGCCAGGACGTTGTCCCCCTTCCGATCGGAGGAAGGGGGCCGTTCCTCCGGCCGAATAGCAAGACAAAATAAGAAGACCAAAAACTTTGCTGTACAAGAACAATATAAATATTAATAACCATAATCATAAATTCAATCCCTCTATTTTAGGCTTTGAAATAAGTTTCTAAAAGAAAAAAAATAGTTTTAAATGCATAGTATGAAGGATTTATGTAAGACTTTTCAAAGGTCTAAGGCCTAAACAATGAATGCATGTTCAAAGAGATTTCGAATTCCATCTGCCTACAAATCAACATGAATGTTATTTTTTGTTTGTTGATGGTTTTAGGTCTCCACGACATACCAGAGTCAAAGATGAGCCCAGGAGGAAAGCAAGATGACACAAAAAGTTCAAAGAGGGAAGTATCATCTCTTTAAAAAACACATACCAATATTACAGAGAGATGATTTACGTTGAAAAAAAATATTATCTCTACATACAAAAATAAGCAATGGCAATCACCTATAACAACATTAAGGTCCAGGAGGACCCAGAATCTTTAAACCCCCTTTGTGCATAAAAGCACTCAGTGTGTTTAACTTGTGACCCTGCAGTTATGAACCAAAAGGCATGAAATAAGGGATGACCACTGAGTTACAAACAAGACAACAAAAACCAGACATCGCAGAAAATGGGGGAAAAGTAAACTTAGGTTTGTCAGACAAGTTACCATATTTTGGACAAGACATCACCATCAACAAATAGAAGGCCTCTGAGCCCTAACCTAAACCCATCACCAGATGACCCTCTAACTATTTCAAATGCCTTTTTAAACAGTTTTACCAAATGCAATAATAGTGTCTTTGTGTACAATTTATATCCCATGAGTTTTGACCAAACTTTTAGCAAAATGGGAAAAAAAAACATCTAACAAAAAAAACAAACTAGAGTGATTGTTGCAGAAATTGTAGGAAAAAAGTATTGCAAATTGAAAAAGGAGAATGACATTGACCTTTTGACCATCATCTTCCTGACATAAAATTTCTCATACTCATGCTACAGTACTGCCCCCAAAAGGCAGACCAGCGTATCTACACTTTTTCTGTTTTTGCTAAAGTTCTCCTTGCTTTTCATCACTGTTGTGGAAGTTGTTAATTCTAAGCATTGTCTTTTTCTTAGTAATGGTTAGAATGTGATACACCCTTTATTTTTGGCAGGAAAGCAGATACGTTGTTCTGCCATTGGCTGATCAGCTCTCTCAAGACATCACAGTCTGTTTGGCAGATCGATGTAAGTGACACTACAACGCTAACAAACTAATTGGACACAAGGTATGAGCGTTGTATCCACAATACTAAGCAAGAGGTTAAGAATCCAGACATAGACTTCTTATTTAGCATCAAAATCAATTGAAATTTGTTTAGGGTGCGACTCAAGAAGTCTTTGCTTTGGTTTGTGGTTGTCTGGTTTTTTTTGTCGCAAAAAAAGGCTAGTTAATATAAAACAGTGACAACAGTGTGTTATTTGTTTGATTGGTTATTGGTGGTTTTAGGGCACCACAACACCCCAGGGTCATAGAGGCGTGCAAGAGGGGAAGTTGATAGGTTTAGAGATTAGAGCAAACATGTTCAAACCATAAATGGCCGACAGATGATTTAAACTAAGAAATAAATATCATCTCTCAAAAAAACAAACATTCATCACAAAGACAAGATTTGCAATGACAAATATATCCTCCACCAAAAAATAAAAGCGCAACAATGACAATGGACAAAAAGCAAAGAAAATTCTGAGACAACCAAATGTCGCCAGTATAATGATCCAGAAAGACAGACCCAGGAGTTTTAAACACTTTTGTGTACAAAAATACTCAGTACGTCTTTGAGACCTGACATTTTTAACCAAAAGGCATTAACATGTTGAGTCCACTGAAACGCTGACAAGACAGGAAAAAGCAGAGGAAGGGGAGAAGGTAAGACAGTAGCTTCACCCAAAAAGGTAAGAGTCAGAAGTAGAGTGTCTGAGATGGATGAAATGTATAAATTGAGAAGTTAAAAACCAATAACAAGTTTTGAAAACACTTTTGTTTTAAAAAAAGTTTAATTTAACTTGAATGAAAACAGTGACACTGAAAATTTGATAGGTTATTACAGAAGAATGTTCAGGGATATGTCTGGGGCTTCATTTACAGGAAGCTGTTCCTGAAAACTGGACTCAGTTATGTGGACAGAGAGTTTTTGAAATGCCTTTAATCTCTGACCCTGGAATGCCTTTGAAGTCTTACATCAGTTCCACAGTAATGAAATGCAAGTAACACGATGGTCAAGTGGCCCGCAGCAAGCCAAAGCGATGTCTGTGTTCAGTTATGTCTGTCTGCCTTTGGAAGTTCAGATATGATAGTCTGCCTTATGTGGTCAGAATCCCGAGTGTCAGTTACATCGTTCTGACAAGTGGAGAAATAGCATTTCTGCCTTTTACACAATACAGGAAAGGGTTTTTACAGTGTAGCAGTATTAACATAAAAGTGGAAATCACAGATTTTCCAGATACATTGCTTTGCCTTTGGGGGACAGAGTAGCCTTTTTTCATGAATGGGTGACATCACTAGTTGTCCTTTATCATTGAGATAATAAGGCATAAGAATCTTTTCAAGCACTTTTTCAATACTCCACAGTAAGAAACATGAAAAAATATCAGACGTTTTTTTTTTCCACATTACATCACTAAGAGGTGTGGTATAAATGATATGTCTCACCTGTTAGCCACAAGACTATTGCAACAATAGAATCCACACATATCAAAGCTCGAAATAAGTTTGTGAAACGAGTCTTCTTGTATACATATCTTGAGTGAAGAACAATATCCCCTGAGTTGATGCTCTCAGTGGCAAGTGGAACTGTTCCTTCATTTACATCAGAATCCATTGTGTCTCTGGAGTTACTTTGGTGGCAATGGCTCTCCTTTACTTGATTTCAAATGACTCCTGATTTCAAGAGAGCTGCCAAACATGAAGTTTAAAGCTTCTGATTATTATCTGAAATAAAGAAGAAATAAAACTGTTTTTAAAGTAAATTGAATTGAAAAAAAATCACAAGTAAAAAAAACCCAAAAAATAGTATGATAATGATGCCTTGATAAAATTGACAGTATAATTGTTGAACAAGGACCAGCAGTTTTGAGTTCAGTGCAGAACTTGGGGGTACTTGAGGCAATTTCTTACTAATGGTCTGTATTTTTGCAATAAAAGAGCAGTATTGTTATTGTTATCGTTGGTTTCCCCCTTACGTTGTCGTTTTTGTCCAAGTCTATTTCTTATTGTTTTGTATCTTACATTATATTATACTATATTATATATCTTTGTGTATGTTTTGTTCATGTTGAGAAAGGGTATCACCCGAAACGTCATTGTAGCTTGTCTCTGTTTTTATGGAAGCTTCCATACCCGTCGCTCTTTTATTGCATATCCTGCTTCCCGCAGCCTTCATTCTCTATTGTATTTTTGCAAGGAATAGCTTCCTCTTTAACTTTTCCACAAAGGAATACCATGGTGGCGTCCATATTACCAATGCCCCTCACATGCATAAATTGTACTAAGGTTGCTTAGATACGAACTCAATACATCACTATTTTCTGAGAGCTTAATTCTAAGATAAAAACTGGAGTTATGCAACGATCTTAACTGAACTGCCTTCAATTGATAAACGTCTTTTTCAGGTTTAGGTTGTTTTGAGATATAATAGGCAATTTAATGTTTTTCCTAAAAATCTCTCTTACTAGAGACAGTATAACAACCGTTGAGATATAGACAGTATGTATAGCATTAGTTTGGACCTTGAAATTCTATAAAAAACACACAATCAGGAAGGTTTAAAGTGTTTTGTCAGCTTTGTGAGTAATTGAGTTTCTAAACGAAAATGCCTTTTCATAGATCGTTGCCATCCTGGAAAACTAAGTCAATTTTTTGTTCTTTTAATTTTATTCGCTATACCGCAATTATTTTTCTTTCAGGCTCTAACTAGCTTGGTACTGTAGGAATATCTGGTTTTTTTCCCTCTATTTAGTATTTAAAATACGTAGTTTTTATTATATAAGACAAAATAATCAAATTTTTTTTCTCCTCCTGAAAAGTCGTGTTTTAGATACACTAGTTTTCCTGGACGGTGACGAGATGTCAGCAGACAAAACACTTTTCTTTCAGCCCTGTTGAAAGCCTCAGATGACAAAATACTTTTTTTCCGAATTTTCAACAAAGACTGTGATTGGAGATCATTTAGAAAAAAGGTAAACAAAAGGTAGCCTTTGGTTTATTTATTGAAATTATATTTTTTTTTATTGTTTTAGAGCTATAACGACACTCAAAAAAGTGCCAAGGATAGAAAGTGGGATGATAGCACATTTTTAATAGCAGAAGAAAAAAGTCTACTCTACAAGAACAATTGCATGGATCAACGAGTGAGGATTTACACTTTACATAATCAAGAAATATTATCATCTCTAACTAGTGTTATATTATTATTGCGCAAGATCAATGTTTTATATCCTTTGTTTTCTTTTTGTGTTAAATACTCTCCAAACAAAA
>JBCIKM010128038.1:0-13946 GCA_039654465.1 Melibe viridis | reverse complement strand
TTGCCAAAAAAAGAAAATAAACTCTTTTAGGAAGGAGTTACAGAGCGTATTTTATTATTCAGGTGAACCGAAAACAATGAATGCTTTTGTAACGGACCAATTATCGTGGTGACGCACTCAGTGGCTAACCGTACGCTACCGAAAAATCGTTGACGCAGTGAGCGGCTAACCGTATGGAATGAGTTAATTGACTCTTAGAAGACCTGTGGCTTCAAAAATGATTCAAATTTGTGGAGAGTTCCGGATTTCTTTTTATTGTTAATGATTTTATTTTCGTGGTGATATTTCTTTGGTTGAAATCACAAATCACAAAAAAGTCACCAGAAAGACCATATTTTACGTGTATCAAGACAGGTTTTGTCACTTCTTTTCTTCTCTCAGATCATTATGTAATGTTTAACTTTTCCCATACAACTGACAGGAGTGAATCTTACCATCCGGAGGCTGTGGAAACCAAGGGAGGGCAATCTATCTGCTTCAGCAAAATGTTTAGACTCGGGTAACTCTCTCTGTACATCTGTTTGTTTATATATTTATTGCTTTTGTCATCTCATGTAAGAACCGAATATATTTAGTTTTAAAAAATGTATGTTAACAATGTTTTCCTAAATAATGTTGAGAGACATGCTTCAAGAGTAGCCAGATAGATGAGCAAGTTTACTATGGAAACAAGGAAATGACATTTGGAGAAAGAGGAGAAGATAAAAAGATGCATGCAGTGAGAAACATTGTGGAAACGAGAGAAGCAGGATGAGAGAGGGAGGGAGAGAGGGGGGATAAGTTGTGGAATGAGCTGAGGTGAGGTAGTTGAGAATTAAAGATCAGGAAAGATGTTGAGAGGTAGAAGGATAAAATAGAGTGTAATTTTTAATCCATTCTGTAATATTGATTTGTCTCAATAATCGTTTGTAAAAAAACTCATTGCTGACCCCATAGAAAATAATTAAAAAAAATTAATTTTGACCATCACCATTGCTTGTACAACTTTATAGTGATCTTCTGATACTGCTATTCTTACTACCACATCTTTTCTTTCCATAGGTCCCTGATCCTCACATGGAGCTCTAAAGGCCTTTACTTGTTTGACCCCATCAATGTCAAGGTCATGGTGTGGACCGACTCCTTTTTAGGTATTCATTTTTTGTTTCTTTTCTTTTCTTTTGTGTCTCTGCATTTTGTATTTTGTGGACAAAGAACGATCTTGTGGATAGGGCATTGCACCAGAAATCCAAACTGCTAAGGTTAAGTCTGTCCTTATCGCATCTTGGTAATCCCAGAAAGAGTTACTGAGTATTTTATTTTGATAGCCTTAGACAGCGTTTTAGCCATTAATCAATCTCATGACAAACACAGAAATAAAATTTTGTTGTTGTCCTTGTTTGCTCCTAACAGGCATTCGAGATATTGCTTTGAATGGAAATGACATCTACTTGTTCCTTGAGAACAGCAGTGTTCACCGTTTGACCCTGCTGTCTGTGTATCCTCTCTTTCAACTTCTGGCCAGTCGAGCTCGATGGCCTCTCATGAGTTGTCTGCTCCTGTCTTCAGACCAAATCAACATTCGTCCATCCATTATCAAAAGAGTGAAACAGGATTTGTACGAACCCCTTATAAACGGTGAACCCATTTCACAATTTTATTTTAATGTTTGGTCAAGGAAAATGTGAAGGCCTGATAATTATTTGATTGAGTTGCAATTTGATCTTTTTGATCCCTCTATTTCTATATTAGCCCCTATTTATTTGAGGAGTTCCAATCTTGAATTATAAATAATTAATGGTTGTAAGAATGCACATGTTAACGGTCCAAAAATTATCCCCTCTTTGGCCGAGGGTTCAGATTACAAAATCAAGATTACTAGGATTATGCAGTGGTAATAGAAAAAAATTAAACACACACAGCACAAACACACAAACATATGTAATTATGTACACAAGTCAAACATAAATACACACACATGCCTGCCTTTACACACTCTTACACAGTCAAATGCACACAAACTCTCTAACAAACACAAGAAATCACATATCAATCAGCATTAATCAGAACATTCCCTTGGAGAGTTAGAGAGGTTCTCTTGCACAGGCAAATTCACACAAACTCTCTAACAAACACAAGAAATCACATATCAATCAGCATTGATCAGAACATTCCCTTGGAGAGTTAGAGAGGTTCTATATTAGTCGTCTGCAGGAGTTCTCACCTTGCAAGTCTGAGGAAGGGGAATCAAACTTTACATCGATTCTTATTTCCTAACTTACGATGTATCCTGAGTCCATCGTGGGCTGGCACAAGTTCACAGTCCTAAACTGGAAATGCACCATTTGGGTATATAATAACAAGAATTGCATTGATTCTATGCAAGCGGACGGTTGGTGGGTGTCCCTGGTATGAACTTCTACTTCTGTTTCTTATTTTTTACACTGAAGTTATGGTCTTACTTTTTTCCCCTTTTCTGTGATGTCCTGAATTGCTCTGCTTGCGACTTAGTGGTCATCCCTTATTTCATGCCTTTTGGTACATAACTGCAGGGTCACAAGTTAAACATACTGAGTAATTTTGTACACAAAGGGTGTTTAAAGATCCCAAGTATTTCTGAACCATTATGCTGTTATGAGTGATGGCCATTGCTTATTCTTGTTTGGAGAGATAATATTTTTGTCTTTGTAAATCATCTCTTGGTGGTATCGATATGTGTTTTGAGGGATGATCTTTATATTTTAGTATAAATCATCTCCCTGCTGTTAGTGGTTTGATCTGTTTCTTCTTTGAATTAATTCTATCATCTTACTTTCCCCTGGGCTCCTCTATTGCCTCGCGTGTTGTGGGGCCTTAAGACCTCCAATATGCAAACAAGACTCTATGCGAAGTTTTAATATAAAAGACATGGTAAAATATTTTGTTATTTTGTTAAGAATGAGAAAACAACAGAAAAACATTTTGGAGTTTGATGAGAACCAGACAGTACAGAGAAATGGTAATCTAACAGGAGAAAGTATAAGAAGATTTAACTCAATGTCAATGTCACTTCTTACAGATACATACACAATGATTGCCTGTCTAAAAGTGCCTCTTGCAATCACATATTATCTTTTTAATCAATTCAAGGTTAAGGACAGCATTATATATCCGTTTAGATGCCTATTCAATCCAGCAAAAACATTTTTAAAAAAATAAAAAAATAAGCCTACCTCTATCGAGTTATTCTTTCATGCTTGCTCAAAGTATATACTTTGATAAAGATTTCAAGTTATTCAAGAGGTTAAAAGGTCACACTTTGTATTGTATCATATTTTATATTTATTTCCTGTAGGCCTGAAGGAAAGTGGACGGTCTGACGTGATAGAGAAGCTGAAGATGATGATGGATGATGTGAGCGAAGGCTCGGTCAACTCCCTGAGTCTGGTTGAGGATTTCATGGGATCCAGCGAGACAGTGCTTGGACACACTACCCTTCCCTCTGGTATGGTGCTGGTCAGTGAAGGCCTAGGGATGGACATGGCCTCTGACAGCGCAGTGCATAACGGATGGAGAGAGAAAGAATTCAAGGATGGGCAAGGAAGTGATGGCGTTGTTGATGGGGAAAGCAGCGAAAATGGGAAAAATATTGAAGTTGTGAATATATCATTAAACGTTGGACTTGAAGTATGGAATGATGAAGAAACCATCAACAGTTCAGCATACAAAAATGTGATACAAGGACAGAAGGCTTATGATGAGGAAGTGCCTGTGTGTGCTGAGCAAAGTTCAGACCAGTCGTATGTTTTGAAAAGGAAAAGCAATGGTTTAGGTATTCTGCAAGAACAGGTACATCCTAGGGCAACTCCTGTTACCAAAGATGAGGAACTCAATGGTGACAATGAAAGTGACCACATATTGAGCATTCAATTTCAAAACAGTGTTAACAATCTGAAAAAAAATTGTTCCCCTTCTATGGATGAAGACAGCACTGAAAGGCATTTAGAACAAAGTGAGTGTGATTCTGATGAGGAGAAAAAAGGATTTATAGATCTCTCTAACGACGTAGTCAAGAAGTTTAATTCATTAGAGGATGATCAGGAGAAGTGTGAATTAGACAATCTATTGAATTGTGCAGAAAATGTATCACAGGCAAATGATGGCATGAAGGTGAAGGAGGGAGAAAGCTGTGAGGAGGTTTCTGTCTTTCAATCAAATTATGATCTTGTAGATGGTTACCAGGAAACTAACAAACTTGTCACACAGGCTTTTAAGGACAAGGCTGTTGATAAAAAAAGCAGTGATGCAGACCTGCGTGCAAACACTAGTCAGGAGGGCAATGTTAGAGCTGGCACAATGGATGATTATATGTCTGTGGACACAACTTCAACATCTGAATCTGCTGCAGCAGACGAAACCAAAACCCCAAAATTGACAGCAATAGAAAAATCTAAATCCTTTGAAGCTGAAGTAGATAAAATTGAATCCCCAGATGAATCTAAGACCTTAGAAGATGTTACGACAGATGAATCTAAATCCATAATAGCTGCTTCAAGAGATGAATCAAAGTCAGTAGGTTTGGTGTCTTTTCACATGTCCTCATCTAAAGATGGAGAAAACGCATTGCCTGATGTTGGCAAGGTTATGGACAGATTTTCCTCTGTTCAAGTTGGATATGGTAAGAACATCAAAACAGTGATTGTTTAATCATATTTTTTACTTGAGCTTTAGGAATGAGTTCTCAATCATTGATACAATATATAAAAAGCACCATAGTATAGATTATTGTCAAAATGTATCAACAGTCTGATGGAGAAAAATCTGAGGAAGTGAAAGGCTGCGTTTCATTTTATTGTACTAAACCATGACACTCTTTAGGGAAAGCAGTTCTATATTATATGTAGATATGGTACACCTTGGTTACACGCTGTGTGCTGATTAAATTTTTTTTTTCTTCTTTGCTTGTTTTTTGGGTACCAGGTGATGATGTAATAGCCCAGGCTGTGAAAATCCCCAAGAAAAAGAAGAAAAAGCTGTCAACCTCTGCCAGTATAGATAAGACTGTATCAGCGCCAACAAGGAAAGGTAGCAAATGGAATACAGAGATTTTTTTTCCTTCTTTAAGCAAGTACTTCAGGCTGTCTTTGTGCAAAAAAAAACCAAACTATGACAGATAATCATTTTACGCCTAACTAATGGACTATAATTCTTGTCCTGTTTTATTGGCTTTGGCATCAAAATGTCAATGTTAATTACCATAAGCAGTGCATAACTCAAGGATAAGGATTCTTGCTCTGTGAGTGTGATTCTCTTTTATTCTCTTCTTCTTTTTTCCAGATTATCTGTGTGTTTTTATCCCTCCTCCTCTTGTTCTGGATATAGAATTACTCAGCTGGAACATTACTCTCATCCCTTGTATATTATGTATACTCAAACTGCTTCTTTCTTTTAGTTTGTCAGTTTCTCTCCCTTATCTGAATTGCCTGCCTTTTACTTTCATTTTTTTTTTTTGGGGGGGGGGGGGGGGGGGGGGTTGTTGTTGTAGCTTTTGTTGTTTGAAAAATAAAAATGCCACTAATGACAGTCGTTTTTTAATAGATTTTTAATCATTTTTTTTTTTGTCATTGCTGTTGACAAAAAAAGCAACAACATAAGAACCAAACTAAAACTTGCTTATTGTTTTCTTCCATGTTATTAAAATTTTTGATAGATATTCTGCGTTCTGCCTCATGTGGAGACCTAGCTCAAGTGACGCTTTATTCGCACAAAGAAAAAGATGGAGACACCATTTCAGTCACCACCATCAGTAGCATTGAGGAGGATGAGGGCACAGAGTTTAAGCCTGGCAGTTCAGCATGGAAAGAGAGCAGGGATTTTACAGATGCAAGGCCTGAAAAGTCTTATGACTCTCTCTCACTTAGTGAAGAACACGGTAAGTGAAGATCTCAATCTTACTTTTGTCTTTTTATCTCTGTATACCTGATATGTCCTGTGATGATATAAAAGCAGATAATCATATCTATTGGTGATATAAATGAAGGAAGCTGAGGGTTTGAGGATGTCTCTCTGGAGTAAAGGAAAAAAATAAAGTTCAGGATTTAATCTGTGATTTGATTGTTGGAAACATCGTCATATCTTTTTTTTTTTAGAGTGTTATTTCTGGTGCAGTCTAAGACACATGAGAATTCATCCTTGACAGCAACAGCATGATTATTACGATGTCACAGGATAGTCTTGAATTTTAGCTATTTGATATTTATAGTTTTTAAATTTCATACCAATGAATACCTTCAGTATGACACACCAAAGGGCCACACAAACAAAAACAAGGGTCAACAACTGAACAATGGGTTTGATAGGGCCCAATGTTTTTGCGACTAACTCATCTCACCGCCCTTTGTGGACCAATCACTCAAAAACAGCTCTTCCTAGATTAAGTTATCTCTTCGATGATTGTTGATTTTCATATGTTTTATGAGGTGGACTGTTGTGATATACTCTTAGTTTTTGTTTTGTTATCCATATCCCTTCATACTGCCTTAGCAGTGTCGGGACGCAGGTTTTCTGGATCACAAGAAATGAAGACAGGCAGATGATCAGTCCACCGTGCACATACTCTTAGTACGACATTAATCTTCCTATCTCATCTATGTCAGATAACCTGTGTTTTACTGTAATTTGGATGTCTCTTTCTCATCAGATAATCATTTTCCAACTTAGATATTCAGCTTTCGGGTTTTCTCAGCTAAAATATTATTCCTTTCATCCACAGACTATGGGATCAACCAAGGGTTGTCATCATTTCAGTCTTCATACGAGGAGAGCTCTCGAAGTGAAGTGATTCCACCCCTGATTGACAGACTAACTGCAGCCAAAGGTGGAGAAAGGCCATTTTCCTCAGGGGGTGACGGGTCAGCCAACAGCCCTCTCACTGACTCTGGGGAATTTTCTGCTCTAGTGTCTCAGTTGCCATCTTCTCTGTCAGCTATGAAAGACGGGTAAAGTGACCTCATCTTCCATATTTCCAATAATAGATAACCTCGGGGTAGAAAAAAAAAAAAGTCATAAGAAGAGAACATCAATAGGGATAGAGGAAAGCTACACAGAGCAGGACTCAAATTCAGGATCTTTTAGCAGTGGATACTCTGGGGTCTTGAATAAAAGGGGGTGGGCACAGTTTCAAAAAATAAATACACAGGTATTGGGGGAGGGGGCACATCTATTCATTCAATGACTATAGACAGAGTCACGGGCAGTGAATTTGTTACCTATTTTTGAAAGCTTCTCATCTGCTTTTCATTTAACAAAAAAAATATCAATCATAGAAAATAGGGACGCAGATTAAAGATACTACTCGCTGAATGTAGAAATTCATCCACATTCAATGAAATGCATGAAAAAAATTGTTATACGCAAATAAAATAAATGGTGGGGGGGGGGGGGGGATATTTCTCAGCTCGAGAGTCAAAATCATTGGCTAAATTCAACTATCCTTGTTTGTTTTTTTTCCCTCTCTTCCCATGACATTGCCTGTCTCCTGCAGTGTTCTTACCTTGTTTGACTTCAAGTCTATTTCATTTTACATTACCCTTGGCAGCTGAAATCAAAACTACTCACCCTTAGAAATAAAGATGCTTTTCAGTGGTGAAACAAGGGGGCGAAGTCTGTCGTGAAAAAATATATTTTATGCTGAGTGTAACAACAACATTCTTTTCTTAAAATATCGCACCCTAAAAATGAATTGATGTTCTGGGGTTAGTGCTCATTTTGCAGTTGGCGATGTTAAAATTTTTAAAATGAATATTGTATAGAATGTGTGGTCTCAGGGGTTATTACATGAAAGCAAGGACCAGTTTCTTTGCAGTGTTTCCTGTTGTCGTATATTGGGACTCTTCTCTGGGTATCAAATCTGCTTCACCATATTTTGCCAACATGAAATTCTTTAAGTGTTAATTCATGAACAAAATTTGTAGCTTGCACTTGATACAGGGACAAAGGTCTTGAAAACGTTTATTTACCTAGTGGTATTTTACTTGGCGGACACACTGTATTTTTATTTTCTTGCATTAAAATCACATTTTTAACTTTTTTTGTACAAGTGACAATGGAAGTTAAACACTTTTGAATTGCCTGAAAAAGGACAATAAAGATTTATTACTTAAGACAATAATGGAATGGAATAGATGCATGAAAATAAGACCTTAGTAAAAATGCATTATTCTTTCCTCATTTTTCTAAATCATGCTCTGAGGTAAATTTGCTCATTGGTCTTTCTCAACGAGCAGATAGCACCAAGGCAACTATTTTTGGGGTTAAGACTCCATATGTATTGCTCATTATGCATGCAAGATTAGGCACAGTGGACTGATCATCTACCTGTCTTCATTTCTTGTGATCCAGAGTTTTTCCCAGCTCTTTAGAACTGGGTCCCGACATTGTGAAGGCAGTATGAAGGGATATGGATAACAAAACAAATTTTTCTAAATCTTGTGGTTTTGAATCTTTTTAGCTAGTCACACCATGAGCAATGACCACTGAAATGATGATAATAATCAATGGCACCTTTATAGCACTTCAGTCGTAAAGATAAGCTCTTAGTACTTTAGAATGGCAGACTCTTCTTTTTCAATTATATTTTGCTGTACCATACAAGCTGCAATGGTGGACTAACAGATGGTAATATCATGTTTAATTGAAACATCCTGGCAGGAATTGAAAAATGTATTCTTCGGATAGGGCTTCAAAGCCGACAGTGACACTGACCACTAGTATTAATAAGTTCAATTATTTGGGAAGTGATGTGATCAAAGATTTTGGCAATTTTTTTTATTTTTTCAACATGTACATGTATTTTGTTTGTTTCCTGGTGGTTTTAGGGCTCTACAATACACTGGGGTCATTGGACCAACCACTCTTTCTGCTACCTGGGTTATATCCCAGTCTTCCTTTGGGGTAGACCCAGAAGACATATCTGCTATGTGGAATTAATAAAAGGAGTCTTTATCTTTTTTAAAATATAATATGTACAATTAATCTATTCTTACTTTTCTCTTCTTTGTGTCCTCCTTTTACCATTTCCATCAGTGTCAAACCCTGTATTTTTGACAGAGTGTATGTTAAAATATATATATAGATACTTACCCTCAGTGTAAAATTATTTTGTTTCTTCTTACCAGACTGTCCTTGAAACTAAAGACCCAGACCAAGCATTTGATTAAAAGCCTCAAGGAGAAAAATCTCCGCCCTTCTAAGTCATCATCAAATTTTGCTTTGCTGTCCAGATCAGATGCAGGGGTATGAGTCGAACCTTTTATTTTTTTTCTCCTCACATTTTCAGAGATTTCCTTCCTTTTTAAAAATGAGGTTTTGAAGTTGTTTTATTTTACTTAATTTCACTTAGATTAAAGTTTTAAACACTTCTTTCGATGGCCCATTAGAATTTGTTTGATCTTGATGGACTTAACACATACATTGACAGTGTTACTCAATTTCATTGCTTTGATCGACATAGTTATAAAAAAAGATAAATCTTGTCCCCAAAGAGACAGCTTTATGTTATTGGCTTTTTCATGATTTTATTTTTTTATACAGAGCGGCAAAAGAAAGTCCCCAATTATGAACTTGTACAAAATCAACTTATATTGAATTTTTGTAATCAAGTCATGGAATACAAGTCCCCACAGGGAATTGCGTTCACCTCGTTATTGTTCAAGTTCAATGTTGGGAACTCTGTTTTTTTTTTTATTTTAACATGTGCAGTAAAATCATATACATGGTGTGTTAATTCCTTCCCGTTTGATAGAATTTGATAGGGTTTTTTTCTATACGAAAACAAAATCACCTTTTGTGTTTTTTGCGGTACCTTGGCAATTCTGCCATGCTATTATTGAGCACAATTTTTTTGCAAATCGTCAGTAGATTATCAACATTTTTGTTGACAGGAGTTCAGTCAAATGTTATGCACCGTTTCTTTACAGTAATTTTGTATGTGTGATGCATCAGTTGTGGCTCAGGTAGATTTATTGATGCAGAATGGATAATTTGCTTTTTTATTTCTTATTATGCGTCAAAAATTGATCGGAGCCAAAAACAGTGCGCCACACAAACAACATTATTGTAATGAAATGGTTCATTGCATTTACTTGATTTCCTGGCTACAAAAACTTGTATATTTTTCAGACCCTTTGCAGAAAACTGGAACTCATTATGTTTTGTAGGTTCTGAGCTATTTAAATTCTTTATCTTTCAATAATGAAAAAACACATTGTACTTCAGTAAAAAGGAAAGTTGTTTTGCGGAGTTACTTATCAACAAGAAATTACTATGTCTTTCAGGAAAGTCAATTAACTGATATAAAGGACTAATTTCGTCCAAGTGTCTGTAAATTTTGTCGATTTCTTGTGTATGAAAAGTTCAATCAGTTAGCAAAGGGTCTACAACATCCATGGATTGGTGGTGGTTTTGAGAAGAAAGATCCCTATCTACGTCCTTGCTGTCACTAGGGTTGACATCAGATCCTTTGAGAACTGTAGATGATAGCCAAACTTTCTGCGTATAACTTAAATAACTGATGTGGAAGTCTATGATTCATCTCCTTGCATAGTTGTTTATTTGTTTGTCAATCTCATAAAGAAATTTTATTTTTGCTAGACTTTTAGAGTTGAAGGTATGAGGGGCAGAGTGTGTAAAGTAGTCATGAGAACTTAATAAAGTTATTAAGTAAAAACTAGTATTTGGAAAGTTTCCCAGTTCAGCATTTTTAAACCAAAACGTTCCTGTCCAACCTGTACTTGCCCAATGAGTATGTCATTGTGTATTTTAGTACACACTCATGTTTTGAAGATGAAAATATATATGGAAGTGCCATTAAATGCTTGGGAGTGATTTTTATTTAAAAAATGAATTTTTTTTTAATTGTATCATCTTCTCAGAAATCATCCACGAGAAACTCAAACTCATCAACTGCAGTGTCGCCTGTGGAATTACCCAGGACTGATATGTCAGCATGCGATGACAGCAAGAATTCTGCCATTCACAAAGAGAAGCCATCAATTGAAATGCAAGCTGCATCTGTTGTTAGGGACCAACTCTCTTCCCTGTACAGTCGGGCTGTTCACATTCAAGGAGCTGTAAAAAATTCAGGGCTTGCGATGAAACCGCCTGTATTTAAATCTGTACTTAACGATTGGTGTAGAGAACTTCATCTTGTTATGTTGTGTTTCCTGGTAGAGAAGAGGCGCCTGCTTGAGAAAGAGAAGATTCAGGATGGCTGTAATAACTCAGCAGAGTTGTCTGTGACAGATGACGGGGCGAGGAAAGTTGATAAGGGTGAATTTGAAGCTGGAGACAAAGATGGAAGGGAAATGATTAAAGGTGCTAATTCAGATATCTCTGAAGACTTTGATAAACTTGAAATGAATAACAATAGAGATTTGCTTATTGACAATGGCAATGCCGCTTCTTCAGAACTGTCTGGGGATGTGAAGGAAGAGACCCAGCTCACGTCCTGTCTCAGTGAAAATGTGTCATTACTTGTGGAGGTTCTTCATGTCGATGATCCCTTCCAACTGCCTTCACAGCAACAGCAAGCATTCCATGACCTTTGTACTCTTTGCTTCCTGTCAGGAGTGATGGGAAATATCCTCAGTACCTTTCACCTGGCAGAATCGTCCAGTCGTCTCAAACTTATCAAATCATTCCTTCCAACACATCTGCATCCTTGTTTTTTCACCTCCAGCAACACAAATAATACTCGGGGAGATTTTCTCTTGTCTTTCACCACTCAGGAAATGATTGCATCAGCATCAAACTCAGGATTTTGTTCCATCAACTTTCCTTGGGACCCTCTGTCCTTGCGTGATGGCGTAAATGTGAATCAGCATTCATGTTCCGGTACCACATCTATGTGTTCATTGCATAAAAATAATGACTTCAAAACTGTTGTGCAAAAAAAATCCATAAAGGATGAAAATCAAAATTGTGAACAGACCAACGAAAGCGAGGATGAATTGACGATAGAAAGACACACAGAAGAATTAGAAATGGCTGCGTTCCTCCGTCTCTACTTCTTTCTTCTTGATTTTGACTTGATAAAGGAGGAAATGAACAGATGGCGCTGTTCAAAGTTTTTAGCCTGGTCATCTCTCATCACCTGTTGTCAAGAAAAAGGAAAGTACGACATTGTTAGGTGTCTGTTGTCAGACCATCAAACAAACAGTGCTATTGACTACCTTCGTTCCGGCATCCTGCTCCACCCCTCTGCCTTACAGGGCCATTTGTACAGACTCTATCAGTACAGCCCATCCAAGACAGCTGAGTTCTGCGCTGAGATCCCCTCCAGTGTTTCACCCACAGAAGTTGTGGCTCTGTGTCTTCTCTCCAATAAATCTCCCCTAGAACCGCTGCAAAGATATGTCAAGAAATTGATGATAGACTTGCCTTCACAAAAACGACCACCTGTGTTCAATGAGTTATGCTATACTCCAGTCATTCGGTTTCTCTTGTTGCATGCGCTTTTACCAATGAGAGAGTCTGACAGCAGCAAAGGAAGTGCAGGCAATGACTCACAAGGCCTGGCGATAAAAGTCTGTTCTGTTCTCCCTTCTGATTGGCTGGAACAAATTTTGGTGAGAGTGACTTCCCCTGAAGAGCAGGAATTGATTATCGACCTCTGTCTGAAATTGAGGTAAGCCTGTAATGAAGGTTTTATTTTGTGAAAGCAATTAAAACTTGCTTCACATTTTTCCGAAAACCAGTGCAAAAAGCAAACTGGCTTTTTGCTCAACAACAGAGATAATTTTTGTACAGTTTCATCAAATTTCTATTCAAATTTGATTGGACTCTTAAATTATTTTAACCAAATCTCTGGAAACATAAGGGTATTTTATCGCCTGAAAACTCCATGAACAGTTATGTTTTGCAAGTCATTTATAAGGTCAGTCTTAATGCAAAGTAGTTTTAAGAAAAATAATGTCACAAAGAAAAGTTTTTTTAAATCTACATTTTTTTTTTAAATCATGATCAGGATTTTATATAATGTCAAAAAAAACCAACCCAGTTATATTTAGTTTGAATTGATAAATTAGAAAAATATACTGATCTGCAAGTGAAATGTAACATTGCAAGTTTAAAATCACTTGATGATTTAATGTTTTCATGAAAGATTAATGTAACAGAAGTCTAAAATGACCTTTCAATTGATACAGCTCAAAGAGTGGGTGCTGTACAAAGATTACCTTGTGTCAAACAGGATAGCAAAAGCTTTCATTCCCAAACTACTTTGGCGTACAGTAAAGCAATTCCAGAGCTCTGCTTTTTTATATCAAAGATAAAAAAAGAATTTAAGCTTGAGCATCTCCTGAGCCAAACAAACAAACAAACCTGTTTTACATGAGACACTGTAATTTGTTTTGTTGGGTTACGATGTTGCATTTTCTTTGCCAATGGGTGTACTTCCATTGAAATGAGATGTTCTGTTGTTAAAAAAAGCTTGAAGAGAGATTGATTCATTTGTTGGTGGTTTGTGGTCACCTGTGTGTACCAACCAGGCAATGGTGGCCCTGTGTCCAACTCCTGTCCAAGCAGCAGGACAAGACGCGCCTCATCCATCTGCTGGCAGCGATTGGAGACATGGAGCTTATCCATCGTGAGTGGACTATTTTCTCTGGATCTCTGTTTCTGTCTCTGTCTCTGTCTGTCTGTCTGTCTCTCTCTCTCTCTCTCTCTCTCTCTTTTGTTTCTCTCTCTCCATCTGTCCGACTGTTTCCATCCCTCTATCTCTATTCCTCCCTGTCTCTCTCCCTCTCCCTCTCTAGCATTTTCTGTCCCTCACTCTCTAGACATCCCTCATTCATCAGTTAAGGGCAGTCAAGTTGTGTATGGAATTTGACTGGATTCATTATGGTCCTACCTTCTATCTCTCTCTCTCTCTCTCTCTCTTTCTCTCTCTCTCTCTCTCTCTCTCTCTCTCTCTCTCTCTCTCTCTCTCT
>JBCIKM010127929.1:0-13951 GCA_039654465.1 Melibe viridis | reverse complement strand
ACCTATGGCATAGCCTTTAAAATCATCAGGCCGCACAAGCCTCTCCACCACGCCAAGGCAGGGAACATGGAGAGGATGATGCATAAATTATGACCAACAAGTATGTTAAATTACCTTTTTATTTAAATGATGCATAGATAAAAAAGGACTTTATAAATGTGATGAAACATATGATTGGAAACTTAAAGCATCCTTACAAAAGTTGTCTTGGAATACTCAATTATTTACTTTAAGCTATTCATTATTCATCACATTCTATAACTTTGTGAAGTTTCCCACAAAAAAAATTGTATTTCTCAACCGGTTCCAAATTCTACACAAAAGTTTTGATTGATAAAATTTGCAAAAACAAAAGATTTTCTCTTTAAACTGCAAGATGAGATTCTCTATTGATGAATAAAGAAAAGATATTTCCTATTTGTTTGGATGTTTCTATAACATCACATTTTGTGCAATTTTCATGGATATTTTTTTACATAAACTGATTCTGCTGTCACTTGCAGGGACCATGCAATCAGAGACACAAAGTTTTACAACATTTTGGTTAAGATGCTCTGTGAAGTCGCTGAGTAAGTATTCTTTAAAAACTACTGAACTATCTTCATCAGATTTAGCTTGTCCTGATGCGTCAATCTTAAATATTTCAAAATGTATATGACTTGAAAACTATGTATCAGTATTCTGGTAGATGAAACCATCAATTGAAAAAATTATTATATTATATAATTATTATATCCTTGAGGTATGAAAAGAAAAAATATAAAGAAATCTGTATTAATGGCACCAACTGATATGGACATTGCTTACGTGTTGAAGACTCGCATGAACCATTTGAGACTGGAACACCCTCCCTCAGGAGATTGTGTCTGCTCCGTCACTTGAAATCTTCAAAGTCTCAGTGACAAAACAACCAAATTATGACCCCCTTGTTTTTGTCCGCCTTTTAATCCCTTTAGATTAATAAAAAAAAAAAAAAATACATGCACAGCTTAAATCATTGCAAAATAATTAACTTGTTGGTGGTGGCCATAATTAGGCAGAACCATAAGAGCCACTACATGACTGGGCATGCATGAGTCAGTTTCCCCTGGACCAGAGTGCTGCCATTTCATTGAAAAAAACTCACACAAGATATAAAATTCCACATCTTTAGTATTGCAGGACTTAAACATAACTTGTATATTATGATCACATAAGTCCTATACCATCAAAAAAGGTAATGATTTTTCTAACTTATATCAAGTAGTTTTAAATCTTTAAAAGAATCCATTCACCCCTCTCCATAGTTGGAATAATGTTTGATATCATCAACAACTTCTTCACAAGTTCAGTTTTAAAAAAGAAGAAATGTGCATGTTTTCATAGAAAAAAAGCCATGTAGATATGAGAATGAGTTTTACAATAATACTTGTTTTTAGCCAGGCATTGCTTAAAGTAATTTTTATTGTTTCAATTCATTCATCAGTCTTATAAATTTCATAATCTTCAACAGAAAAGACATGATCTTTTGTTTTGAGTGAGGCTCCATTTAGAGAAGAAGTGCTCATTGATGAGGTTTGCACAACTTTTACCAGCTATACTATTATCTTAATTCACTTTCTTGGATATTTTCAGTAAGAGGAACGGAGAGCAGCGATCTGGGTTGCAAAAAGTCTACATTTGGTATACAACTAATAAGCATTCCTTGTACTGTGGACCAGTAAGTTTTCAGTCTGACACGGCACTTTGGGGTTTGAGTCATCCTTTTTTCAAATGAAATGGTTAAAAAGATTTTATGAATTTATATGGTACTTAAAAGGGAATATCTCTGAGAAAAAGCCTGAAAGTGAAGAGATAAATGTAGAGGCACACTGTTGGAACAAAAAATTGTTAAAATTCAGGTCAGCAATAATTTTCTAACACCTTTGAATAATTCAAGCTTATTGCAGATTCAAGTCATTTGAAGCGTTGATGATGATTTAAGATAACTTTTTCTCAACTATGACAAATATAATTTATCTTTGGTTTGTTTTTTTTTGTTTTTTTTGTTGGGTCATATTTTAAAGTCATTGAAGATCATTTCTGTCCTATTGTCACCTTTTTAAATTTCACTTCTTTTAGCATTTTGGTAAAGAATTGATGAAGGAGAAAGCCAAAAAAGTCCTTGAAAAAGCTTCTACGCAGAGAGGTTGCTCACGCCGAGCAAAGTCAGCAAAGGGGAGACCAACCCAAAGTGCTAAGAATACTTGCTGGTCCTTCCATAAGCCATCAGAACCTTCAGCTATTTTTAATACACCCAGACCTGAAATGGGGTACAATATTCTGGTCCCAAACTCTGAGCTGAGCCACGAAATACAGGTAATTTTTCCTTAGGGATGTTCAGTTTAATTCTTAACTTACTTTACTTCAAATCCCTTTATTTGTGCTGCGGGTGCAGTTAGAAGCGTAGAGAGCAACTCTATAGTGTTCTGCATTTGCAGCTGACTTGAGTTGTTGGCCACCATTGTGGCGGAGAGAGGCTCTGCAAGACCCATATCTATATGAATTGGCCGAACCTATGGGGAACCAACTTTAGAGATAAGGATAGCAGTCATCCTTTGAGTTCACATACAAAAAATTCTCTCAGCAAAAGGATCCTTTAAAAAAAAAATTAAAAGAATAATATCATAAAATTCCCTTTATTCATCCCAAAGGGGAAATTAGCTTCTAGGGTCTGTCCCAAGGGAAGTGTCTGAGTCTGACACCTTACCAACTAAGCAAACAACCCCACTTTTGGTGAAAGTCTCATCGGCAAATAAACACCACATTTCTGTTAAAGTCAATGCCTAGACTATGCATTTCTAAACCTTATCTTTATTTAAATCTGAGGATTGTTTCAAAGGATGACGTTTTCTATGTAGACTAAATTTTGAAACCTCAAGCATTCAGAAAATATGTTTCTCAAAACGTGAAAGAGAACCCCCGCACGTTGTCACAGGAATGTTCAGTTTGTGATGGAGCATGGAAATCTTTACAGGATGAAAAGGAGGGCATTTTGTTGAACACTTTGTCATGACTTTCCTGACTGTCAAACAAAGGAAAATTCAATATATCAAGATATGTATGCAAAATGTCATATTTTTTTTTACTATTGAAACTGTTTTTGTTAATAATACTTAGCGTACAGTATTGTTTTGGGTCACCTGGTAGATACAAGAGAAATGAGACTGGGTCAAATAAATGTTCATTTTCACAGGTAATAAGATTGAACTTTACTTTTTTCATAAGCTTATCTTAAGAGGTAGGAAAGCTTTACATAAATAAGAGCATAATACAGTGCCTTTTTCTAAAGTCGCAAAGTGCCTCACAACACTACATCCACAGGTTTGAACAACAAACATGTAACATCTGCATATGCATTACCTAATTTCTGAACAGTGATAATATTGCTTACAATCAGAAGGACATCTGAGTTAATAGAGATCTCTGGTAAGAAAATATATTTATCACTAGAATCATAACTGTCAACATACGACTCATCTGAATCTTATTTTGGACTCTCAGAGTGCTTATTTGTCTGAGATACAAGGAGGTGAGGCAGGTCTGGACTCTCAGTTTGCCTGGGAAGAAAATGGGGAGGTAACGCTGAGAGAGGATCTTGGGAGAGAAAGTGAAGACGACTATGGAGATGAAGATAGAGCTGAATCAATCGTAAGGACACCAAGTGTTTTACTCAGACCCAAAACAGCATCATCTGTGACATTTGCACCTTTCAAAGAACAGGTAGGGAAAAACATGACTTCTATGACAAATTTGTGAGGTTGGTTTATTTTGGTATATTTTCATAAATTGATTTCTGTGAGACAGCTGGTTTGGATTTTTTTTTTCACTGAATATTTATCAAATCCTGAATATTGTGTATCTTCACTCAATTGTTTAAGTTAGCCTTGGCACCCATTTAAATGCTTGTAGGTTGAAATGTCTTGAATGACTTTATCCATCTCAAGCAAGAAACACAACCCTCAATAATTCTTGGTGAATTCTCCTCAAAGTGTAATTAGTTATAGGTAACAAGGATACTTTTAATTAATCATTGTGAAAAACGTGTGTAGCTTAAAGTTATTCTTTATGAATAATTCAGCTGACTTTCAAGCCTGTATGAGTAACATGACTTGAACTTTATGGTCTATTAAGTCGGTACACTCAGTGTCAATTTTGATTGTTGCGTTTCTTTTTTTGAACTGTATATTTTTGAAGATGTTTTGTGAAAATAACTGCCAAGGAGTTCTTATGGACAATGTATTACTATTACATAGATTGTGAAAATAGTTGTATGAGTATGGTGTAGAGAGGAGGACAAGATGAAGCCATTGAGAAAGGTAAAGAAAGAAAATGAAGAAAACAAATTGTCTCAAAAAGTCAGCCTCCACGGCTGGGACTCGAACCACAGATCTCTGGATTGCCTGTCCAGTGTGCTAATCATTCCACTACTAAGGAGGTCCAATCAGTGAGACAATCTGAATTATTTAAACCTTTCTTTGGCACTCAAGTGGGCGGTGCCCACACAATGAAATGGAAATGACAACAACGAGAATATACTTGCTCTCTATGGATTCGTTTTCTCCTCCTCTCGACACTGTACTCATACAACTATTTTCACAATCTTTGATTCAAGTTGTGTGCTCCCCGCTATTACTTCTGTATTACTATTACATATATCTTATAAATATTTACCATTTTCACCTCAACCCAGTCCCTTAACTTTCCTGAAAGAGTGACAGCTCTAAAGCAGGGGAGTGTCCATTCAATCTCTAGTCTTGTCAATCCTCACACAGCCTTGGCAAAAGAACTAGCCCCAAAACATTTAGAAGAGGAAAAATGTAAGATTTTCTCAGCTGTTTTTGAAATTTTAAGTTAGGAACTTTAGTTAATGTTCATATTAAAAAAAGAGAATTTTTTACCGTTTTTAAACTTGAGAATTATTTATTTTCTAATTTTTTATTTTTTAACATTTTTGTTCAAGGTAATAATGAGGATTTTTATTTGCTTATTTCTTTTTTTTTTCTGAAGCAGTACTGCTATTTTAAGATAGTGGATTTTCCAATGTTTAAGGAAAGAAGGTTCTTCTCAAAATTTTGAATTCCTCCCAGTCATGATTAAGAGCTTGGGATAAAGGTACAAAATACTTTTCACAAACCCAGAGGAATCTCTTTCAGTTTGTTATGTTGTTATAAAAATTTTCTTTGGCTTAAGCAGGTCACTAGATCATTCTGCCACAACAAATAGGGATCAAACTATCCTTTCTTTTCCACTTGTTTTAGCTCTTCCACCAGCCATGAAAATTCATCTGGACAACTACACAATGTCAAAAGCAGCATATCAGACTCAATTGGACAGATTAAGACACACACAGAAAGACCACAAGAGAAAAGGTTTTTTTAATTTTCTATTTTCACAAGTACCCTCTGCTTTTGTGCCCTCAATATTTAGACCTCTTATAATCAAACTGCTGTTTTGAAATTTCTTCCATCTTCACAAGCACTTATTTTGGGACCACAATACTTCAACCTCTTGTAATAAGATTTCTCTTTTGAATCTTCTAATCAAAAGATATATTGCTTTTATCCAAGGAGTTAATAAGATTTATGTCTGCATTTGTAAAAATGTCCCCAGCAATTTCCACTCAGGAGAATGAAGAAAATGCTTTTGTTCAGCAAACCCTGGAAGAATTTTATGAGACAGCTGATTCCATTGTTCCCTCACCACGACTGAATTACACCCCAAGATCTGTCACAAGACCTCGAGTCAAATCAGCCCCACCTAAAAGGGAGTCCAGGACTGAGAAGTTCACCCCTTCATCAGGCATGAAATCAGAGTCCTCTAAAAGTATTTCTAAGTCAAGTCTAGGAAACATGTAAGTATTTCAAAACAAGCATATTTGTTTCTTTGTCAGCTGCCATGTAACATCCTGTATTAGAAATAATGTGTCAAAGTAATGTCAACTTCAAATGCAGGTATAATAAATATTATCAGTTTTATTGTTACTGTAAACCTTTCCTTGAAAGGAATGGGTATCAGGCAAACTTATTAATCCAAAAGTTTGATCCTGAACATTCCCTTTCTAACAGATCTGGGCAGGATACCATCCAGGCGCAAACACCTGCCACAAACGCTGGAGTGAAATTGGACACTGTCCTTCACGTCATAGACTCTGTCACCGGCGATATGGCTGTGTTCAATGACAAGGTGACTCATAAGTTTTGAAATGGAAGAATATGAAACCAAAAGCTTGAATCAATTTTGAAAATATCTTTATTATAATTGAACCGTTGACAGAGTAAACACTTAAATTTGTTCAAGTGCGTGGTATCTGTTTTATAAAACAGCTTTTAGAAAATATAAGTAAGGGGAGTTAACAAACCAAAATTGAACCAGCCTTTCCTGAGATTCTTTTGATTTTTGTTTCATTGAATTTCATTTACTCATATTTATATTGTAGTTGTGTAAAACTTATCTTTAATCTACAGATTAAAATTTCCATTAATGGCCATCCCCTCAGAATGTTTGTTCTTTATTTTTGGAAGGGTTGGACAGCATTAAAAGAAAAGAATCAAATCTCATCATACCACAGCCTTCATCCAACAACATTTTGTCCTGTATACCCATGACATGTAGTTTGTAAACATTTCTTTTTATATTTAATGCTAACATGAATTTTATATCAACTTTGTTAATTTAAGTCCAGCTGATGGATAGAGTTATCTTTTTACAGTGCTTGTTATCTCAATGATTCTTAACTTATCTTAACTTGCCATTGTTAGACTGATGGCAGAAAAATACACCAGATCCCCATGGACTATCTGATTATATATCTCCCATGTTCAATGGGACATTTCTCTCTCAGCACAATGTCAATAATGCATTGGACTACCACGCTGTAGGTTGTAGGCTTGTTTCCATGAATGACGATATTTTAAAAATTTCACCTTCAGCTCATGTCCGATGCCCACACTGGAATAAGACAGCCATCTGTTCCTGTTGAGAAAATGGAAAGTCAAGGAGACGTTGAGGCCTTAACCACACTGGAAGATTCTACCATCCTATCAAGGGAAGATGACATGTAAGCAATGTGATATCAAACATTTCTTCCAACGGCTTATCAAGATTTAATTTGTTGTCGATGGATCTTAAGCACACATCAACAAAAATACTCAGTCTCACAGTGTCAGTTGGTATAACTGAGGGAGAAAAGAAAGAATATAGAATAATCATGGTTCCTTCTTGGGATATTGATAAATACTATGCATTATCATTGAGAAAGAATGAGCTTTTGTCTATAAACCCGGAAATAAAGTACTCTTACAGGTGAGAAAATAGAACCCCGGTAGTTTTTTTCTTATTTTTGTTAATTCTTTGCCCGTTAAAAGAAAAACTTCTGATTCAATTGTCCTTGTAGGCCACCCCCTGAGAACACTCCGCGGCCGTTCTCATCCCCTCTGACCATCCACACTGAGACGCCTGCTCCTACCGCCAGCGTCAGGCAGTCCAAGACCAGATGTAGCTCTGCTTCAGCCATTGACTGGAGGGGCAGAATTCAACCTGACACCATGAGATATAAGTGAGAGAGAAAAATTATAATTCAAAACAATAATCTTACAATTGATTGTAAACAAATAAGTGAATAATTAATCCACATTGAAAACTTGCTGCATGGCTATTCGAGCATACTGCTTCATTTTCATCTCCTGTCTTGCATTTTTAAAGGTATAATAGAATATTATTTTTTATATGAGGGCGTTTCTCCATAATAAATGTGCCTTGAATGATAGATGGTGCTATGGCAAGGTTCACTGAATCTCAGTTTTGTGAAGCTGAAATGGAAAGGAATGAGGAGATTCATTGGTACAAAACAATCTAACATTACTTCTTTTAAGGGAAAAGATTTTTTCCATTGTTGTAGAAAGCAATTTGAAGGGTGTGTTAAAAAGTTTATAATCAGTTAGTTGTACGCTGTAATTAATTTTTTCATCAAAGTGGTCTTTTATTGAGCTTGTGTGTTAAATTGAATATACATCTGAATTCAAATGAATGTTTTTTGGGTTGTTTTTTTTTTTAACCATCAGGTGGTCTAAGACTCCATTTGGTGGTCACACTTATCTCAAGAAATGGCCTCAAAGAAATTTGCGATCAGCAGGAAGCACATCAGCCGGAAAGAGGCCAAAGACAGCTCCTATAACTGCCAAAGAAAAATGGAAGACACAAAAGGTATGTTGCTGACAACAAGTCTTTTGTTTTCCTTCCTTTGCTTGCCTTTTTTTTCATATTCAACTTATTTAATCTTTTTGTCAACATATTTTGCTAATTTTTTATATTTTGTTGCATATATAATCTTTTTATCAGGTTATATCATTCAAGCGATAATCAACAAAATATATACTTTTGGTTCTTAAATATAATTTTTGTTGACATTAAAAGAATTATCTTTCTTTGTCTTAAAAGTGCTTCCTTATTCAAAACTTTTTGCTCTAAACCTATTGATGAAATTTGATCATTTGCATATTGTGCACGTCTGCAGTCAAACAATGCCAAAGCTGTTGGAGCTGCGACACACAACACAGTCATTGTGAACCAGGAGGATGTGGACACCATGATCACTGTGCAGCACTTGTTAGGGGACGGGGACCGGTGAGTTAGATTACGTATGACCTTAGATGGCAGATTATCAGGTCAGAAACTTTCATGTCCTTCTGTCTTGTGTTCCCTCTTGTGCATCACTCCACAACAATCCTTGACCATTTCTTCTCTCCCAGTAAGTCTTGGGCAACTCCTCTATGTCTTTTTCTGATTTGCTTATTTGTACAAGGTATTTGGAGTTAAATGATACCCAGCAAAATGTGCTTTCGAAATCTGACAGAAAAATGCACTTTGCGACAGTTTAATTCAAAATTAAATTGAAAGAAAGTTGCCCAGATAAATAATTCAACCTTGAAGCAGGTTTGAAGACAAGAAAAAGAAAAAAAATATTGATATGTTCTCTGTATGTAGGTGTCTTTAAAGTATATGCTTTCTATATATAATGATTTTGTTAATTTTTATGGAACTGTGCAAAAGTATGGATAAACTTGCTGTCATCAGCCATCCATTTTCTATAATATTGTGATAAATCCAAAATACTTTAACCACGGTATTTTATAATATTCTGATGAACTGGATATAAAATAGACCAAAACATCAAGCAACATTGTTTTTAATATAGATGAAAAACCTCCTGAAATCAAAATGAAAATAGTTCTTTCAAAATGTCTCTAGCCCTGTTAAAAAATGCATAGAAAGAGTACATTTTTGTGTGTGATTTCTCAGGGTTATTTTTTAAAATTCTTATTTTTATTATCATTTATATACACAATTGATATCCAGACACTAGTTTTGTTTCTGATGTAATTTGTCATCAATGTATTTATAAAAGGTCATATCTTTGGTATAGTTTCAACTAGTTCAAGTTAAGTGTTTATGCATGTTTTCTTTTCGGCCTTTAAAGACCCATTTGACAACAAATATGTTTGAAGACTAAACTGTGTAACAGAATGATAGATTGAATCTATGTTGATGAAATAAAATGAATATTCTTATTTTATGGCTGTTGATTGTTTATCATAATTCTACTCATTATTTTTCATCCACCTTCCAGGGCAGGATCGTATGATTCGTTGGACAGTCTTGATGAGGTAGGCGCGTCGAAATGCATGTCTGGACAGACAATAAAGATTACTTTAAAATTTCTTTGTAAAAGGTGAAAAGGCATTATGTGATCATAGCTCTCAGCTTTGTTGCAAAGGCTTCTCTCAATGAGCCGATATAGATAAACAAAAGAAGGACACTTGAGTAAAATTTGGGTTTGAGCAGAAATTTATTTACTGAGAGAAATTTTTTTTCCAAAAAATGAAATAGGAAATTGCACTTTAGTTTTGAATCATGATATTTGACTTGGAGAGCTAGATGAATCAAACTTTAATTTTGTGTTATTTTGTTGTTTTTGTGTTTGTTTTGTTTTGTTTTGTTTTGTTTTGTTTTGTTTTGTTTTTTTATTTGTTTGTTTTTTGGGAGGGGGGGGGGCGATAGTTTTTGCAGATTAATTTTTTAAAAAGTGATAGTTAATTTTTTTCTGTGTGAGGAAGTGGCTGGAAATTTGAAGTACATAAGGGAATTAATTTTTGTTGCTGATCCATGCACTTACATAACATTGGCAAGGAAAGTTATGTACTTTGGAACAATTGCTTAATATTTTTTTTTGCAATACTGAATGTATAGCTTAACCCTTACTTGACTGTACCTGCATAACAAGTACCTACAAGGGTATCAGGACCACAGTTTGACCACTGATTGAAGAAAAGACACACAAATTTTTTTAATTTACCCATAACTTAGTATTGAAAAAACCTAGGCATGAAAAGATCAAACAAACCTTACCCTTTGATAAAATATATACTCAGTTACATTTAAATGCAGTCTCTTCAATGTGCTGAAAGAAACTTATTTTCAAACTCTTTTCTTTTCTTTTTTTTTTTTTTTTAAACAATTTCTTTCAAAAAGTCTTGGTGTCATTTAATGAACAAGAGTATAGCCATGCCATAATGTAAATGCTAATTTTTTAAACTTTATTCAAAGAGTAATAAAGGATGAAATAAGTATTCAGCATCGCACTGAAATTTTTAATTCAAAATGGTGCATTTATAATGGAACTCAGAATATCACTTTGTAATATGGTCACTGTCTACATTTTCTCATTCATAAACAGCTGCTCATTCATCAGTCCTTGTCCTTAATTTCCATTTCAGATAAAATTTCTTCACAAATTTAGTGTTTCTATGATTTCATTCTTAAAATAAGCTGTCAGCTGTTGAAAGAAATAAAAAGATAGTGTGTGCATGCTTACACAGCAATGGTATTTAACATTATACCTAGCTATTACTCAGCGGTGGCTCAGTTGATAATGGTGTTCGACTCACATGCCAAGGGAGTGGGTTCAAGCCGTGGCCAGGGCTATTGTGGTTTCCCATGGGCAATAAGGGTGATTCCTGATGGCATTGGGGTGTAAGCCCGATGAATAACCTGTAACCTTCTTTGGTGCTTAGGCTGTGGCACTCACGTGTTTGCTGGCAGACAGGCCAATATTTTTCTTATTACTAACCAAAGCACTTTAAATTAAATGTAGCATTTATATAACGCTTATCCTTGGTCATCACCGTGCTCTAAGCACTTTACAATGCCATATCCCTGGCAGACGACCAACATGTAACACAAGAAGAGACAAGCAGCCTGTTAGGTGCGTTACATCATTTCGGACAGGGACAAGATTGTCTGATCTACATGCAGGGGGACCTCTGATCTTTACATCCATCTCTGATAGGATGTGGTAAGTGTGGTAAAGTGTCTTACCCAAGGGCACAACGTCAATGGCCAGAGGCTATATACGGAGCAGCTGATCTTGGAAGAGACCCTATGCATCACCACTCCAAACACTGGCCAAGATTGTGATGCTTGACTCTCGCATTAGACCTAAGTATGTAAAAGAAACCCCCAAAGAGTTTCTTTATAGCCCCCAAGTTATGTTATTTGAATAGCATGGATAAAACAGAGCTCTAATCTCCATAAAACATGGAGCAAAAACATATCAGCTTTTCCCAGGGCATTTCCGCATTGAAAGATGTTACAAGAATAGATCTATTTGAATACTGTGAAACCTTTTTCTTCTCAACATGGAAATGGTTTGCTCCTTTTACCCAAGTAATCCCTTATACATTAACAAATAATTCCAACAGGAGTTTTGGAAAAAGTTCCAGAGGGAGAGCCACCCTGTGTCGTCCACCACACCAACCATGGAGTTCTTGTCCTTCATCACGCCTCCCCTCACTTCTGGTGGTAAGAACATTTCTTTCCTTTTAAATCATCTCAGTCCTTTGTTTGGACAGTTTTATTTTGGCATTTTTGTTCCCTGCAGACCTTTTCCATTATTGGTTTCCCCCTTCCCACCAACCCGAGTCCTGGATTTCAATATTACATCTTCAAATAAAGTCCCTTGTCTGACTTCTTTGTTTGTTTGTTATTTTTTCTTTTATTTCATATTTTGTTTTGCACATCTTAATTGAGTTTCTTCCATTCTTTCTTTGAAGACAATGCTTTCAGATCAAAGTTATAACAAAAAGTAACTCCCCAAGAATTTTTCTATTCAAATAAAGTGAATAAAAAGAAAAGGAGAAAAACAGAATCCAGACACCATAAAGAGTAACTTCCAAATTAAAAAGAATTGAGAGTTTCTTTTTTTTTTAATAAATCAATTGAAATTATCTCTGTAACAAAATTTCAGCATTTGTTAGCTGGGAAGTTTTGGAACCTTCCTTAGAAAATTTTTTTTCAAAAGCTTTCTGGGAATTTGAGGATATTTTCAACTCCCTGTAATGATGATGATCGAGATAAATCCTTCTGCTTTGACGTCAGAACCAATGGGCTGCTTTACGTACCTCTGTTTAATTAAATCTCAGTTTAAGGAAAAGGAATTTTTTAAAGAGGCAAAATTTGAGGAATATAGAGGGTAGGGATGATTTCAAAGTCACAATTATTGGCTCCCTTGCAACTCCTAAATTGTGAAATGGTGTATTGACTTTTTATGAGTATATTTGATTTACTCATATGCTGCTGATTTGAGATATAGTTGACGGTAAAGAACTTTTGTGTGGCTCACAATAACATAAAATCTCACCACAATTTTTTCCTAAAACAATGACAACCTTGATGACTTATAATTTCATTATTGCTTGTACTGAGAGAAAGAAGTGGATTATTTCTATTCCATGATGTTGAAATTTATTTCAGGATGAAGTCATTTTACAATCCTTAAAATCAGACATTTTTAATCCAGAAATAATAAAAATTAAATTAAATTAAATTTCCTGAGGAGAACCTCACTCTGAACAATGAAACAACTTCTGTGGATCAAGTTGGTGTGCTTTAAGGCACAAAACCTGAAATATTGTTTGTGCACTGACAAGCGCAGTGCCCATTAAGGTTTCCTTCCAATAATAAATCTTTTGGAACATCCCAGTAAATCCAATTTTGCTTCACACTCCACTTCTTAAAATAGCCAGGAGTGAAAGGCACAAGAGAAATCTCCAACTGTTTATTTGGTCACCTTATCATGGGACAAACCATGGACGTAATTTTTTATCTCAAAAATTGTTTAAGGGTGAATTCATTGGAAATAAGCACCAGAATGAAAAACATTTTTGGACACATAAAGATTTCCTATTGTCTGCCTCCATCTCCAGTCCGGTACCAGTGAGTCATGCTTTGACTCATTTCTGAGAATAATTTTTTGTTCCATTGGTTTTCTCCCATTTTTTTATTTTTTTGTTAGACCTGAAAATTTTAGTAACCTGCAGAGACCTCTTTCATTTGTTTTTGTTTTTGTTTCTGTTTTTTGGTTGAGTAGTCTCTTTATGCAAGCATGGGCTCAGTCTAATAGTACCCAAAGAATGTCATTAGAACATAAAATTGTCCATTTTTCTCACCATCAGTTATCCTCCTCCTCCTCCTCCTCCTCCTCCTCCTCCTACTCCTCCTCCTCCTCCTCCTCCTCCTCCTCCTCATCATCATCATCATCATCAACATCCTCATCATTATCACAATCACCTTCATCATCATCATCATCATAATTATCATCACAATCACCCTCATCATCATCATCATCATCATCATCATAATCATCATCACAATCACCCTCTTCATTATCATCATCATCACCATCAACATCAACATCATCATCATCATAACCACCATCATCATGATCATCATCATAAATGTGTACTACGACTGCTATCACTGCCATTACTAATACTAACACCAACTTGGCTACAAATACAACCACTACTACTACTACTACTACTACTACTACTACTACTACTACTACTACTACTACTACTACTACTACTACTACTAC